>PVKE010002202.1:0-13344 GCA_004027555.1 Craseonycteris thonglongyai
ATATATATATATATATATATATATATATATATATATATATATATATATATATATATACACACACACACACACACACACACACACACACACACACACACATTCTCTCTTTCTCTCTCTCTATACATATATGTGTTCTATTCTATTTCGCTAGAAAACCCTAATGCAGTATTTTTTGCCTAATGCTTGAAACAAAATAAACAAGAAACCACAGTAACAACGATAAAAACCGGCACCTTGGAAACTTAAATCACCTGGGCAACGTACGTCAGAATATAAAACAGGTGACTTGCCTTCATTCTAGATCCCCAAATCTCCTGATACGTGTGAATAATTAACACACTGCCTCGGACCCCTCGTCTGAGAGAAGGCATTTAACGGCTGTGGACAGTGTGCTTGAGGGACGCCAGCCACTCACCCTCCGTGAGGCCTGAAGGAGCTTCAGGCAGGGGCTGAATTTCCAGCAGGGGGAACTCTGTGAGCCACAGACCTGCAAGCTGCACGTGGGATGTCAGCGGTACCCCGAAATGCCCACGTGGGCTCAGAAGGTGCGTGCCAGGGGCTCGGCCTTCATTGAAATACCTTTCTTTCTCCAGAGACAGTGATTCTTATTAACAATCACAGCACGTCAAACAGGCGGGGCGGGGCTCGATGCAATGCCTTCCATTGAAGCAAACGCGTCCTTTCTGTGAAGGTGTTTCACAATCAAATATTGCTGTTGACAGTTTAAATTGCTTTTGTACGTAGATCCTTTTCTAAGGTCTTAAGGGAGAGAAAAAAAAACAACCCTAAACTGACAATGGATGAAAAAACATAGAGTGAGTACATGAGGCATCACAAATTACAATCAAGTTAGTCCATGATAACTAAGCAGAAACGGGCTTTGCGTGCTCAGCTTCTAACGGACTCCAATGCAGTAAGGTTGTATGAGGGTCTGCAATCTCTCTCTCTCTCTCTCTCCTTTTATGGTAGCTGCACAACCCCTGATGTATCTACAACAGTAGTTTGCAACTGGGGGCACTTTTGCCCTCCGGAGGACTTTCAGTAAATATCTGGAGATATTTTTGGTCACAACTGAGAGAGGGTGGGTGGGTGAGACCGACGTCTAGTGGGTGGAGGCCAGGGATGCTGCTAAATATCTTAAAAGGCACAGGACAGCCCCTCCCCCCAGGACAAGTCACTATTGGTCCAAACGTCCATATCACAGAGGCTGAGAAAGCCAGCCTCAGCCCTGAGGTTGAGAATGTGCTAGAACACAAATCAGGCATGACGTCTGTGTGTTCCACCGGTACGTGTTGCAGTGAAGCTCACGTGGGAGGCAGACGTTCTGATCAAAGCACTGTCAGTGCTCGGCAGCTGGTAGACAGGGAGCTGGCAGAGACTCCAGAAAGTGGCACAGAATTCTGAGAAGAGCCAGGCGCACAAGCCCACTTCAGCTCTGCTGTCACGTGCTCACTCAAATCAACGGGGAGGGAGAACGGAGCATGCAATTTGTTCCACTTGATTATAGTTCATTTTGCTAGACGGGGAAGTCAGATTTGATGTTCATGATCATCGCGCACAAACCCTACAAGACGTGTTTAATAAGAATGCGATGTCGTTTGAAATGCCTTCATTAATGTGATTTTCCCCCTTTTAGAACAGTAAATATTGATAACTAAATCGACGTCGCCCTATCTCTTGGCTTTAAATGTGGAGCATGCTCCACGGAGACTCCTTTCCAACTGGAGTTCATGAGCCCTGGCAGGTGCAGGTCCCAGGTCAGTCCTGAGCACACAGATTCCCTTTGAGGAAGGCGCTGAATCTCTGTCTAAGGGCAGGAGCTTGGTCAAGGGTGTGTAGGACGCAGATGCCAAAGGCTGGCCATGCAAACATGTCCCCTCTCTCCTTTCTCCGGTCTCACTTCTGTGTGGTCACCTTGGCCTTGGAGTTGGGGTTGTCTGGTACTCAGGGATGGGAGGACGAGACTACATACAGTCGTCACATGAGCATGAAGACCAGACGTCAATAGTCCGGTAGCACTGAGCGGACAGTGAACGCTGAAAGGCCAGGAGGCTGGTTTTATGGTTCGATCACATGCAGCACAAACACCTTTTGATGAGAAAGTGAGAGATGCAGAGTCCGGCGAATGATGGCGATTATCAAAATGACAAGAAATACGTTACTTATTAATGCCATTGACATTGAGGAAATCGCTTTCCTCCTCTGTTGTGTTCCCTAATGAATGAACGCTTGCAGACATCCACATACTTTTCAACGTTTAAACATGCATTATTTCTCAAAAACTTCTTGAGTGAATGTGACAGCTTCCTTGGATGAAAGGAGTTTGGTTTATAACGAAAAATGCCAGCATATACCTTAAGAAAAAAACCCAAAACCTGTTGGTGGCAATTTTGGTCCTTAAGAAAATTTAAATCATGAACAAGTAGAAGTTAGAATTTTCAGAAAAAAATCTTTTCAAAATTAAGCTTTATTTTTAATGTATTTTCAAGTACTATATTTCACTTAAAAATCTAAAATTTGGAAAAGTAACTAGGAGATATTTTAAAACTTTTATTATTGTTGTGTTTAAGAGACAATACTACACATAAGAATTGTCTTTCTTCCTTTTCTTTTCTGTCTTTATTTGTAACCACCAGTTTTACTGGTACAGATATATAAATGCACAGAAATAGTATAATAAGTATTTGTAGAATACAGTCTTCCCACCTTTTTTTGCTTTGATTGATAAAGGAGTTAAAAATATCAGATATTTTATCAAAGTTTGATTAATGGTAAAAATTGTATTACAAAGAATTTATATTTCTATATAAGATTCTATGTTAGATTTTATTATATACACACACACATATTTTACCTAGGGTTAAGGTTTTTCATCAGTTTTTGTGTTGTCATGTATTAACAATTAGTATAAACTCTTCATATACAATATGTCACCTAAACACAGAATTTGGACAATAAATGGATTTATTTATTTATTGCTTGCGTTTTCTGGTAAAGGGTGACTTATTAGGCTCAGAGAAAGCTTTTTTATAAAAATGGGTAAAAGGGGCATTTTAAAAGAGAAGTCCATTTAGAAAAACTTCACAGACACCTGTGAAATTCAAGTACTGGTACATTATGTTTAATTCACATGTTTTGAAGCCAGTAATATGCCAGAGAGATCTCAGAGGAGTTCATCATAACTTTACAAGAAATGTGTGCTCATACCACTTGCATTTATAGGCATACAAGGTGGGGGACCCTTCAAAAACCCTGAAATCATCTTCTGGAGGGCGGGCCCTGCCCCCACTAGGTGAGTGTTCTAGGAGCCTGTCTGCATCCGCATACCAGCTGGTGTTGTGAGAAGCTGGGTTCAGCTTCAGTGACTTTTTTTTGGAGACTCTTAATGTGTTTGCCCATTTCATGATGGGTGATTTACACAAACAACGTGCAGCATGATAATGCACTTGCTCACACTGCATTGAGTGTTCAGTCGTCTTTGATCCAAAACAACATGACCCCTGACCCCACCCTTCCTATTCACCTGATTTTGCCCAGAGAGACTTCTTTTTGTTTTCCTGGGTGAAAAAAGTCCTCAAAGGGAATAGTTTTGCTGAGTTGGAAGAGGTGAAATAGAAAACGGCAGAAACACCAAAAGGCATCAAAATCCACGAGTTCTAAACCAGTTTGAGCTGTGGAAAAAGTGTCTCGATAGATATATCACATCAAATGGAGAATAATAATCAAAACAGCTTGGTATTGGCAGAAAAACAGACATATAGACCAATATAACAGAATTGAAAGCCCAGAAATAAACCCACAAACATATGGACAGATAATTTTTGACAAAGGAGCAAAAAATATACAGTGGAGAAAAGAAAGCCTATTCAGTAAATGGTGCTGGGAAAATTGGAAAACCACATGCGAAAGAATGAATCTGGACTATGACTCTTACCATATACCAAAATTAACTCAAAGTGGATTAAGTACCTCCACATAAGACTCAAAACAATTAAATGCATAGAAGAAAGCATCGGAACTAGACTTTATAGACCTTGGGTTCAGAGAGTACTTTGTGAACTTGACCCCAAAGGCAAGGGAAGTAAAAGCAAAAATAAATGAATGGGATTTTATCAAACTAAAACGCTTCTATACAGCAAAAGATACCATCAACAAACTAAAAAGAAAACCAATGGAATGGGAGAATATACTTTGCAAACAATGCCTCTGATCAGGGGCTAACAGCTAAAATATATAAAGAACTCATACAACTCAACAACAGAAAAATAAGCGATCCAATTAAAAAATGGGCAGAAGACCTAAACAGACACTTCTCCCCCGAAGACATACAAACAGCCAACAGATACATAAAAAATGCTCAACATCATTAGTAATTAGGGAAATGCAAATTAAAACCACAATGAGATACCACCTCACACCTGTTAGAATGGCTGTAATCAACAAGACAAGGGATAACAAGTGCTGGAGCGGCTGTGGGCAAAAAGGAACCCTCATACATGCTGGTGGGAATGTAAACTGGTACAACCACTATGGAAGGCTGTGTGGAGATTCCTCAAAAAACTAGGAATGGAATTGCCATATGACCCAGCCATCCCTCTCTTGGGAATCTACCCAAAAAACCTGAAACACCTTAATCCGCAAAGATACATGTACCCCAATATTCATCGCAGCACTCTTCACGGTGGCCAAGTCACGGAATCAACCCAAGTGTCCTCTGATAGATGACTGGATAAAGAAGTTGTGGTACATTCACACAATGGAATATTACTCAGTAATAAGAAAAGATGAAATACAGCCGTTTGTGACAACATGGACGGACCTTAAAAACACCTTATTAAGCGAAATAAGTCAGAATGAAAGAAGAAACATATGACCTCACTCATAGGTGGAATATAAAACTGTAAGTAACAAAGACACAAAAACTCATGAACACAGTCAGTGGTTTGGTGGTTGCCTGGGTGTGGGGGTGGGGAGGGGAGGAGGGAGGGGGCTGCCCTGGGGCAGGAGTGTGTGTGTGTGTGTGTGTGTGTGGCAGGGGGGTGGGGGGAGCATTAGCAAAGAGCCAGAAGACTTTTGTGGCATGAGCCCCAGAGTGAGGGACAGGAGGCCAAGTCACAGTGCACTATGGACCCCCGGAGAGCTTCAGTTAATGATGTTGTCAGACCTAGTCTGACGTGTGTGATAAAAGAAAGAATATTGTTTAATTGGATTGATGTTACCAGTAGGGTGAAAGCATATCTCAGCTGTGGCTGGTCCGCAAGGGCAGAAAAGTTGAGTAGCCAGGGACTTCTGAGGACCCTAAGATTGTCTCAGGGGACAGTAAACTCAATGGCGCCTTGTTCTCTTGGCTTCATGAAAGTCAAAACCACCCTTGTCTCCTGCCTGTGAGTGTGATCCATGCACATGTGAATGCGTGTAAAAATCATTGCCTTTGTGTTGTCCTTTATACTTACAGACATAATGTTTAAATATTTCAAACCTATTTAACAATCGGCTTTCTTTTCCCAGGTTCCTAATTAAAGATCTGAATACAAAACTTAACCAATGTATAAGCATTATTATAGGAAATAAATGCACCTATCGATCCATTTTCCCATCTTTTTATTCATCTACCCATCTACCCATTCATCCATCCATTTATCCATCCATCATCCATCATCTATCCATCATCCATCATCCATCATCTATCCATCATCCATCCATCCATCCATCCATCTACTCATCCATCCATCATCCATCCATTATTCATCCACCCACCTACCCACTTACCCATCCATCCATCCATCCATCCATCCATCTATCCATCTACTCATCCATCCATCATCCATCCATTCATCCATCCATCATCCATCCATTATTCATCCACCCACCTACCCACTTACCCATCCATCCATCCATCCATCCATCCATCTATCCATCTACTCATCCATCCATCATCCATCCATTCATCCATCCATCATCCATCCATTATTCATCCACCCACCTACCCACTTATCCATCCATCCATCCATCATCTACCCATCATCCATCCATCCATCCATCCATCCATCCATCCATCCATCCATCCACTCCTCTGTCCATCTGTTCACCTGTCCTTGCCTTTGTCTGTCCACCCATCCAGACATGCATCTAACCATCCATGTCTCCCTCCTTCCACGTAGGTTTGAAAGTTAGGCCCTAAGACTCTTAAGGTGATTAAAGCATGTCACCCACACAACATTCTGGCTGCATAGAAGTTAACTCCTTGAAAGGAGTCCTTCTGGTTGTTTTGAATAAATCCTCTGTTAATGACACCATGTAAATCTGATCCAAGTTTAAAGTGGTTCGATACTTTAAAATTTACTCAAGTGACTTCCCATTTACATGATTGCTGTGGAAGATCAGAAGTTTATACAGCAGTGGGTAAACTCCTATGACTGGTGCTCTACATTAAAATAAAACTTTAAATAGACAACTGTAAGCTTTCTTTCTCCACTGAAATTAGGATATTCCCAAGTTACAGTTATGTGGATTTTTTTAAATAAAAATTGACTTTTATAACAAGAATAGAAAATTTGACCCCAGGTGGCAAAATCAATTCATATTCCTTTTGACATTTTCTAACCTTCGAATTTCTCTAGGAGCAAAGTAGTTATATAAAGATTATATTCTTGGATATTAATTATTTCGAGGAGTCTCCACAGGGAAAAAAGTAAATGTCATTTGTGACAGCTCAGGAGAAAGTCAAGGTTTTCCTCTTCTCATTTATAAGGAAAAAAAAGAAGAAGAAGAAGAAAAGGAAAGCCAGGAGGCTGGACTAGAAACCGCGTGCGTCTCAAGTGTAGCTGATGGGGACCTCCCCCATCAGGAGAGCAGTCAAGGTCGTGGAGCGCCTGCTGGCCTATCCCCAGTTTTGTCCTTTCACTGCAGAGGGTGGTGGCATTTATCATCAAGTGACTTTTACGAACATATTTTGTAAGATGCAGCTTTGACCGACGTTCTTCTCCTCTAAAGAGCATACATTTTATCATCCCGGAGAATTATGTCAGCGTGTCATGCATTTTTAATGTGTTCATGATTTGCCTCGATGTTACATAGAAGGCAATGGGCCCATATCACTTTATGGATTATTTCTTTTCATCTATTACTTATTATCCTCTGATTTGGAAAGAATTTATATCGCATAACAGGTGGCCGTAAGAACCGTTTCCAGCATTACCTTGGACGCAACATCGCACTTTCAATGAGTCTCTCAACTCATGTCCAGCCACCAATAGAGGATAAGAAAAACAGAGAGTTCTAGTCTGAGGGGAGGGCCCTAGCTTTCATGACAGACATGCTCTGCTTACTCAACAGGGGTCAGGGTCAAGTGTAACCTTGGATACCAAGTCACGGGGTTTCAATCCTGGTCTGCCCCTTAGCCCCATATAACCTGTGTATTTCTTTACATTGTGCCTAATTGTCCTTCTTTGTAAAATGCATATGATGGTACTCCCCACCCTAGAAGTTTGGGGAAAAAAGAAATGAGATGATACGTAGTAGAAGATTTAGAAGAGTGCTTCATGCAGAGTAAGCACTTGAAAAAGTTTACTCATCTTATTATAGCACATGGGATTGTGGGAAATAATTCCTCAGACTTATGTCCTCATCCATAAAGTCAGGCACAGATATGATCCGAACAGTCACTGTGATAACAGGTGACAAGTTCCTGCAAATGCCCACCTCCCTGGATCACAACAAGCATTCGTGATCATCTTCATTCTGCACTTACTGGTACGGACATGAGATTTAGGACGTTGTATGGGGTCAAAAAAATAATAATAACAAGTCATTAGCATCCTAAATACTGTAGAAATTCAGTCACTTTAGGTAAAATATATGTTTTTAAATGCATTCATCTCCATTCTTAACAGACATTAATTGAGCGTCTACCATGTACCAGGCACTGAGCTGGGGGCAGAGGGTACAGGGATGGTTAAGAGCCAGGTTCTGTCCTTGAGTAGCTGAGTCGGGTGGGAATAACAGGCCGCTCAGTCCGTACCAGCAGACCCGCCCGGCGCTGCACGGAGGCCAGGGCGGCGGAACAGAGCAGAAGCCTCCGCCTCGGCAGGCTTGCCTGTGCTGGTCCAGGCTCGTGAGACGGGATGTTGCAGTGGGGAAGGGAGTCTGCAGCAGGGGAACCATAACTGAGGTGGCATCACTTGTCATTTACTTCAGCCACCTCCTGTGACATGATTTGAGACAGAAATCTGAGCCTCGGGTTCTGCATGATTAACAAGACCAACAAAAGGCTAAACATCCCTCTGGACTTTTTTGAGGATGAAGAGGATGTTTTATTAAAGAACCTATCAATTGGAAAATATATGAGTCTTTGTGGCACAGGAAATGCAATCTATTGTGTGAGGCACACCGTTACCTCATGTGGGGGCAGCAGTAGGGTGTTTGGGGGTTTACCCACAGCTTCTTGATAAACAGAGTCCCCAGATGCACCCCAACCTCCAGAACAAAGCTCTTAGGCACCAATGTTTAAACCAGACACCATATACTTGTTGCTATGTCCTTCTTCGTTTTTGTTTTTAATGCTGCTTTTTAAAATAACCTGGTTATAAAGCAATTCCTGTTCCTAATAGAAAAGTTGAAAAGAAACAGAAAAGGAATAAAGGTGTTAGAAATGTATCAAGTTCGCTGTTGCACATCATACAGGCGCTGGCTTAGAGCTTTACAATATTCACTCCTGAACCCTCACAGTCACCCCGTGGGGCACGTACAATTCTCGTCTCCGTTTTTCAGATAAAGCAGCTGAAGCCTGGAGAAGTTAGTGGATGTGCCGGCACTCGGGTCAGGAATGTGCTCTGCAAATTAGAACGACTTAGGAAAAGCCTCTCCGTAGTCTGTAAGGCCTTCGAGAAAGTACTCTGTGGAGGGGAGTCCCCCAAGCCGGGCACAGAGCAGCCCGTGGAACCGCGTCACTTCCACTTGGGAGACGCAGGTAACAAAGAAGGTGCATGACACGTCAGATGGTGTTGAGGTCACGGCAGGTCAGAGGTGCAATTTACACCAGAGCAACTGAAGAAGAACTTTCTAGAGCTTTGGTTTTCCCTCTAGTGAAAGAGAAAGCCATCAGAGGGTGGTCAGCAGAGAATATGATCTGACTTATATTTAAAAAAAAAACTACTCCATCCATCCATCCATCCATCCATCCATCCATCCATCCATCCATCCATCAGTGGAGGAGGGAGGGAGATAGGACTTATTCTCAAGCTATGAATGTGTGTGTGTGTGTGTGTGTGTGTGGTGGGGGGTGATTCAATCCTTAGAAGGCAGCATTTTCTTAATTATTTCTTTTTGTAACATTAGATCTGCTACAAGTGAAAGAACAATTTTTGTTTTTTCACAGAGATTCAAAAGCACAGCCTTTTTCTGGAAACGCGGGCAAGGATAGAAGGTCTGACAGCATCAGTGAGCCTGTTCTCCCTCTCTCCCTCCTTCCCTCCCTTTCTCTCTCCCTCTCTCCCTCCCTCCCTCCCCACCTCCTTCCTTCTTAAACGCCCATGAACTACATCATGCTGAGCAGATACGGTATTTCCCACCTTCAGCGCTTCAGCCCTTGACGTGGAAGTAGGATTGCCGAAGACGCGGTTGGGTGACATGAGGTCACACTGAGGTGGGCCGGGCCCTCCTCCTCCACGTGATGATGACAGCGGGGGGAGCACTGAAGATGGCCAGTGGATGCCAGAAGCTGGGGGGGGGGGTGCGGGAGCGGATCCTCCCTCAGGGCCCCTCCTTGACCCTGCACTGTGTGAGGATACAGCTCGCTGTTTAAGCCGGGGGAGGATAATGGTGATGCCATTATGGCAGTGGGACCATGTCCCGAGCAGCTTCTCTTCTATAGAGCCCGCTTCCTCCTTCCAGATGGTTCTAGGGCTCCTTGCAGGGACCTCAGACGGAGGGCTCCATACATCCTAAGGACGCAGTAGGTGAGCGCACGAGCGAGGGGACGGAGGCGGGGACAGGGGACAGGTGTGGGGCTGGACTAACACTGAGCCTGGGTGAAGGCAGGTTGTCTGGCAGGCTGACCAGTGCGGGGTCAGCCCTGAGGGGGCCCCTCACCCCGACCAGGCTTTCGGGCTCCTTTTTCTGCAGTCCAGAGTGACGAGGGGACCCTTATGGGATGCAAAGCGCATCACCAGGGGCGGACGCCCGCCCCAGCCGGCCAGCACCGCCCTGTGGGACCGTGACCTGGTGACGCCACCATGTGCAGCTTCCTCCAACACGACGCTGCTGCTCACAGCTCACACCTGTGCAGCGTGCACGTCTTCAGGCAGTCTCGGCCACCGCTCCGTCTTTAGTAAGCGCGCTGATGGCTCCACGTTGGTGCCTCCGGCCCAGGCTGCGAAGGCAGCAGCCCGGTGTCAGGTATGGAGGGAACATTTGCTTGGCTCCTGTGCCTACGTCCAGCGTCGGCCATCCGTGGATTCTAGAGCAGCGATTCAGTTCATTTTTCTGGGGTTTTTTTGTTTTGTTTTGTTCTCCCTCTGAGTGTGCTCTTTGAACTGCCTGCTGTTAAAATCATCGGGCTGTTATTTTCAAATCAGAGCTGACGGCCCCTCAGACAGACCTGCTCCATGAGAGACGGGTGCAGGGCGCACGGAGGGAGGGACAGCGCAGCCCCGTGCATTTCAATCGGCTATCTGGGTGCTTCCTGCACAATAAAGGTTGAGACTACGCTCTCTGGGTTCCATTTCCTGACACAGGGAGAGTAGAGGGTGAAGATGGCATTAAAGCAAAAGAACTCACAGAGTGAGAAACACGTGCCCTTTACAGAATGAAGAAGAAATTCAGAAACGCTTTCTATAGATTCAGACTTGGGATTCCAAGGAACCCCGTGATCACAGTCTAGTGATTCCTTAGGGGGTTCCCTCCTCCCAACACCCCACCAGGAACCCCAGGTTTTTCAGAGAAGCCCTCGGGATCTGGAGGGGAGACCCCATGGTATTGGGGGGTGTGTGTGGAGGGAGGGCTAACCCCAGATGTGCATGTGGGGCCGGCCAGAGCATCTGAGGCTGATTCCCTGCTATAAATACTAAATTTTAAACGAGATTTTATTGGAGAAAAGGATCTCATTGCTTAAACACAAGTTTGAAAGCTTATGGCCCTTTGCAAATCAAACAAATAGAACCACAGGGAGGTGGCATGAGGCTCAAGTGCTGTCATTAGTCACAGAGCTAGAACAATAACTATTCTTCCTGTGTGTGTCTGCTCTTCACAGGACGGGGAAGGCTGTTGCACAGGTCAGCTGAGAAAAAAAAAATCCGTTCTTGAGTCTTTGAAAAAGAAAAATATGGCCTAGGTTTCTACATTTAGATTCCAGAGTATTCTCTATATGTGGACAGAATCCAGAGCATCCCTGGTGTGTCTCCTTTTACTTAATGACTTAATTAATAAAAATCATTTTTCACAAATAATTATTTACAAATATTTTATGTTCCTATTTTTTATTACACACTATGAAAAAAAGTGATAAAAAGATACTGTCCTTATGTGCATACTACCTATTATTTTAGTGTAAACAGTTTCTTTGCAAATGTTTTTATATTGAGTTGCATTATGCATGTAGGGGTACTTTGTTTTCATGCATGATCATCTTCAATATTCATGAATTCTTAAAAAACATTGGCTGATGATCAGCAGCTGTCAGACTTGCAGGCTGTTCCTTGTACATTTATTTTTTAAGATTTATTTTTATTGTTTTTGACAAAGAGAAAGAGGGAAGGAGGGGGCAGAACAGTCTCCATAGTTGCACGTCATTAGTTTTCTACATAGTTTCATTCCATAGGCGGGAGTGGAGGACGTGCAGGGCGGGAACCAGGCTGGGGTCTTGCCCAGTGAGAACGGAACTGGGGGCACTCCCCAGTTCAGCATATGGGTCCGCACTGGCCAGGGCTGGGATTCGATCCTCAGACCCTGAGGCTGCAAAGCAAGTGCTCAATCCGCTGAGCCATCCCAGCTTCCCTTCCTTCTACATTTGTTGCCTGCTCACCTCCTCTGGACCCACACACCAAAAAACAGAGACAACAAAACACAGTCCAATCATTTCATTCACAAAACATGAATTGAGATTCGTTTGGATTCTTGAGATGGTAAAGTACAGATCAAACATCAGTGCCTCTAGGAAGCCTCCATCAATTTTCCAGACAGAACCAATCTCTCTCTCCCCTCCTCCCACTTGGCTCAGACACTCTACCTTCATGCCTGGCATAACCTCCTCCCTGTCAATCTTAATGCCCTAAGCCTTCCACCACCCCCACACGGGGCTCCGAGCTTCTGGGGTACTAGGACTCTGTTGTACTTCCTCTGTGTGGTCGACTCTCACCAAACATGACCTTCATTCTTCCGAAGTGGACAAGCTTGACAAAGGAGCCAACAAAGGAAATTCTCTAGGATGTAAGAGGTTACAGTTGTAAATCAGAAGAGAGATTGGTAAGGAACAAACGTTGACAATAAGAAACCACATCTACCCTTCGACCTCCCACCCATTGTACCTCCTGTGCCTTTTGTCAAAAAGTCCTGTTTGGTTCATCCATCCCTTTTTGCCATCCTGTTCCCTCTTGGGTCCACTGCATCTATTTTTAGCTACGTCATTCCATCAACAGGTGATACTGAGCCAAGAACCGAACCACATAGGGAACATATGTCATTAAAAGAATCATAAATACATTAAAGGACAAAACATGGACAATGAGAAGCTGAGAGTGCTAGGAGAAGGTGCAGTGATGTATTGATATAATTTTGAGACATAAATGAAAACTGTAATGGTGTCATTATTGTCACAAGCCACCATTATTTTATCTTTGCTCATCTGTGTTTTCTATATATTTCAGGAGGGACATGTATACATTTTCAGTAAGAAAAAAACAATTCACACGACAACACTCAGAAATTTCTTCAGTGGTGCCTATTTTCGTATTTATTTCACGTCATGCTCTAGTAACAGCCTACCTTTAGACATTTCTTTGAAACTGGGCCTATAAAGGAGGTGCGTTTATAAACAAAATACGATACATGCTAATAAGCATCAGGTAACAAATGTTCTAAACACACAAGCATGAATAGCAAAGCTGAAACTCAAGCACTTTGAGGGAGGAATCATAACAGTAGCTCTCTTCATAGGTGGTTGTTTGCACCTTGCCTTTTGGTTTAGTTTGATTCACAAATTAAAAGTTACTTTCTCACAAATTAAATGAACAGGGGCCCGTGCAGGGCTGGCGTGTTCACGTGTTTACGAGAACACGTTGAAATGTGGGCTTGTCGTTATTAGATCGGGGGGCTCTCCTTTTGGAGAGCGTCTCAGGTCTGAGGCACTCC
>PVKE010002202.1:13444-86415 GCA_004027555.1 Craseonycteris thonglongyai
CAGTTCAGCACGTGGGTCCTGCCTGGGCCGGAGCCGGGATTCGATCCTCGGTCCTCATGGCCTCAAAGCGAGCGCTCAACCCGCCGAGCCGTCCCGGCTTTCCCCAGACAGAAATTTAGAAGTCAAGACGCGGCAAGGAAGAGATTCTCTGGGCTAACAGCGGCAGTCCTGTGGGTTTTCAGGTAGAGACACGGTTCCATACATGCGTGCACATAAATATAGGCGTTATAAGACTGACGGCCGACGCTTAGCAAATTGTGGTGTTACTACATCTACCGAAGTGAGCCTTAATAAGGAAAACAGTCAGACTGTCCTTAAGGACGTATCATCTTTCCAGTATATGGATGTCCAGAAAGACGTTGAAGAAATGTCTCCAAATTCTGCCACACTTACTGTCTTGAAAGTCATAGAAAGTAGGTGTGGGAGGTACATTGCTCTTTGCTCTGGACCAGGTGACAGGTACGACAGTGAACAAGGGCCTCCTAAAATTCCTAAAACAGAAAGAATCCCCTTGGATTAATGTTGTTGCCTTGACATTCAAGAAGAATTCCAGCTGCCCTGGCCAGCAGTGAAACAAACAAACAAACAAACAAACAAACAAACAAACAAACAAACAAACAGGTGAGCTCAGCAGAAGACACTCAAGAAGATGGACAAAGACCCGGGAGCTTAAAGGTGTGACAAGCGAAAGCATGTCTCAAGACATGTGGCATTTTCGCTGCCCACTTTTCTCCCTGAGACAGTCTCCCTGGTGTTCTCTGACTAGTTGATGTTGGAAGAGGTACATGGCTATTCAAGGTGTACAGAATGCTTCAAAAGTAAATGCTGAATCTCAACAGAGGCCCATTAAAACGCTGCTTGTAGCCCTGGTTGGAAACGGCCCCGTCGACTTGGAGTTGTCACAGGAGAAGCTGGCAGGGTGAAGACCGCCACGAGAACACGGTTGCTGGGCCGGCGCCCTCTCCCACACAACGCTCACAGAACGGCCAGAGCGCGGATGTCAGTCAACTTCAGCCCCCTCGTCCCTGCTACTGGGTTTTGGCAGCTGGAGGACACTCGTGTGGTGGCAGCTGTTACTGTCCTTGTCATGAATGTACCAGTTGAACCAAGGTGACCAGACATCCCGCTTTGGGCGGGACAGTCCCGATTTTTAATAATTTGTCCCACGTCCCACAGCATTTAAAAAAAGTCCCGATGTTTGGAAAGAATGCACGACAAGCTAGGGAACGGCGGGAGATAGACCCAATTTTTCATCAAGAACCCCCTCCCCCCTGGTCAATGGTGTCCCGCTTTACCAATGTTAACATCTGGTCACCTTAGTTGAACCTTTCCAAATAAAAATTCCCTTTCAATTCACATTAGATCGTCAAATTGAACTGGGGAAGAAGAGACCTTTTTCTTTTTTTCCCAAATAGGGAAACTGAGCCTTGCCTCCCCTACCTGTTCAGTTAAAAGCACACAAAACCAGACAGTACGGGGGCCTCAGTGCAAACCTGAAGAGCCCACCAAGTGTCCCTCTATACTTTCTACATCCAAGGACACGTTTCTGCCCTGAGACCCTCTTCTGGGGCCATCTGGACCCGTGGTTTCTGGAACTTCACGTGTACCCACTTCCCAAGCGAACTACAGAGCCTGCCTTGCGAGTCCCCGGTGCCTCCCTGTCTCTTTGAACTTCTTATAACAGCCAAACCCATCACGAGAAGCGGAGCAGGATGGTGGGCGCACCCAGGGAGCCCGGCTTCCTCAGCAGCCTGATGGGCGTCACAGGACACAGGGCTGGGAGAACCGTGGGAGGTGAGGCCTGAAGGGCACGCCCAAGCCCCGGGCCCTGCTCACCACCTGGTGGCCCCGAGGAAGACGCTGACTGAGGAAGGGAACATTCCGAACGTGGCTGCCTCTGTAACTCACGGAATGAATGACCCTCGGAAGCATGCGGGGACAGGACGTGTGTCTGGAGCCATCGTGGCATGTCTGAAGGTCGGCAGCCCTCTCAAGCCACAGAGTGATGGGCGGAGCCTGGATGGACACGTCGATGACCTGGTGGCCGCACAGCCCGGGCAGCGCTGTGGGTCTCCTGCAGACACATGACCTTGGACGGGTTCCGAGCCTTGAGAAGCCTTTGACCCCTCCTCCCAATGACAATCACAGCAAGCGCTAGTGTTCGCCGCGGGGCACGTGGGCCTGCCCGGGGCCGGGGCTCCCGGCCACCTCACGCCCTCCTGCACATAGCTCGGACGAGCCTTCGCCCTCCTCCAGAGCCACGTTTCACAACGGCCAAGTGCAGGGGAAGTCCATTTCCTGGAGGGGGTGTGAGTGACTTTCAAGTGTCAGCACGGGAGATACTGGGGGTGGCGACGCGGAGGGGAGCAGGAAGCCGCTTCCAGGAGGCAGCAAAGTCAGCAGGATTGCAGGCAGCATTTCACTGGGTCCAGGGGCACGTCCGGGGCGGGCCCCCCCACGTTACTGACAGCTCCCTGGGCACCTCGGTGAGCTCCGGCCACAGTGAAATGCAGGGCCAGCAGACTAGGGACTCTGGGTCCATCAGACCCGAGCGAAAGGGCCGCCACTTCCCAGCCTCTTCACCCTGAACGAGTTGCTAAGACTTCCCTGGGCCTCAGTTTCCACAGACAGAGAATGGGATGATAACACTGCTACCACAAGAACTCTCCCCTCCCAGCACAGCTCCGGGCACGGAGGGGCAGTAAATACATTGGGTTTCCGTCCCCAGCCCCTGCACAGGCCTCAGGTGGCTTCTGGTTTGTAGGTTATTCGCATCCCTTTGAGATACAGCCAACTCACTAAAAAAAGTAATAATAAGTTAGATCGATAAGAGTCTAGAGATGACAATTCCTGAAGTTGGATTTGTGACTCATCTAACATTTACTAGGATCCTCGCCCCAAAAAACCCATCTAGAGAAAAGGGAGGTGTGGGTCTTACTAAGGACAATCGTGTCTTAGAAAGGACCGCGCCCCCGTGACCCAGGGGAAACAGGACATGGAGGCTCAAGGCTCAAAACCAAGCCCACCCAGCAGCCCTGCTCCCAAACCTCCCCCAGGAGCGATCTCACAGCGAATCCTCAAAAGCCTCATGCAGCCCGCTCCCGCCCAGAGCCCTGGGTCCAGCGGTCAGGCCACGTGGAAACCATGCTCCCCAAGCTTAACGTTGTCACGCCCTGTGCACACATCGAAGCAAAAGCGGTTTGCATACTTAACAGCATGGACAACAGAGAAGCCGAGCACACACCCTGTTGTAAAGGAACAGCGAGCAGGCTGTGAAGGAGGGAGACCCTCCTGCCCAGCCACAAGAGACCCCTGAGAAGCGAAGGCGGGTGTCTCTCTTGCTTCTAGAGGGTGATGGCTTAAGCCACCAGGGACCCCATTTCAAAGGCCGTCACCCAAGGGGTCGGCACAAGGAAGAGAAGGAAAAAGCACCAAGCCAGCTTCCGGAGGGAGCAGAGCTTCCATCGCCCATCAGATGGGCATCAAATTGCTTAAGCCACCTCAAGAGGTCTCTGCCACGTTCCCAGGAACAATGGGATGTCCTTGTCCTGGGAGAAGTAGGGAGGGGAGGCCCTGGGGGTGGGGGTGCCCACATTTCCTCTGCAGACCAGGCCGGGCACTCCTGCTGCCCACGGAGTCACAGAGGAGTTCCTCGTGTGTCATCAGTCAGGGGCGCCCAGCAGAGGCAGCCTGGCGTGTGGCATCTCCAATTTTTTAGTGACAAGTGGCGTGCTGGCACAGAGCAGGAGGAGACAGGAAGGCGCGGGTTTCTAATCACTCCCTCTTGCCTGCGCCCCCAGGCAGAATCCTACTGCTTTATGCAGATGAGCTCCTAACAGTGTCTTCAATTTGGCTTTTATAGAAAAAAGAAAAAAAAGAACGCCAGCTTCTCACACTGTGTCAACAGCCACCGGAGGGCCTACCACTTTACGGGGAGAGTGTATTACTATTTAAAGACAAGCTTTTAGCTGAACATCAGTGCTGCCTTTGGAGCTTAATTACCGCCCTCCCCACGGGGCCCAATGAGCCGGCGTCTCCTCCCCAGAGGGTTCTGCTTGGTGCTGATCTTTAACTAAGTAAGTGAATGCCAAACCAGCGCGGCTTAAAGCGCCCCAGTCTGATTTCCCACACGGCTGCAAGGCCGTGGGTGACGGGTAATGAGCTGTGAGCAGTTTAGGATCCTGGGTGAATAATTTCCAATTGAAAGAAAAGGAGCAGCAGGGAGCTGCACTAGGAGAACGGAATGTATATCGAATACGACGCCGACCGTCCCACTGCACCGGATATATGAAAACATAGATGCCAGTTTTACTTCCTCTCCTGAATGACCAGAGCTTAATCACAGAACCAAGCTCCTGAACGAAATCTTTTCTCAGTTTCCTGAGGTGAAAGACGCGGGTTTGAGAGGCTGGGATCAGGGGCTTCCTCACTTCCTGCCACGTGATCATTAAACTAGCCTTTTCTTCCCAAGTACCGCTAAGCAGGCATGACTTGGGGACAGACAATTGCCTTTTCAAAGACAAATGACCACGTCAAGAGGAGTACATGCTGAAATTTATCTGAACGTGGTCCAGAAAGTTAGAATGTAGTGCACGTTCCAAAAGCCATCGAAGTGCTAAAATAGGGTAAAACATAAAGAACGCCTTTTATCTTCTTGTTTTGAGAAAATACAAAAGTAAAGAGAGAAAGATGATTGAAGGCACACATTCCATTTTTAACTAAACTAAGCTTGGTAATACATTCCTCAGGTGTTGACTGAGCTCCAAAGAGACCAAGATATTTCAGTTTTCCTTCTAGAAAATTCCAGAAGGTTCTTTGGCCATCTGCTTTGAGATTAGATCTAAACCCTTGACCCCTTGAAACATTGTCAATAAGAAATTAAACATGGGGCAGGGGAAGCTTCGTAGCCCTATCTGTAGCCCTCAAGAATCCCACCGGAGGGGAAGCCGAGATGGCTCAGCGCTCAGCTTGTAGCCCCAGGGTCCAAAGATCGAATCCCATCCCCAACCCCTGCAGATAAATATGCCACACCGGGGTGTAGAGTGGAAACTCCAGAGGGAGGAACCCAGCAGGAGCCCAGACCTGCCAGTGACCGACAGGGACCTGGCGGACCTGCGATGACCAGCGGGCGTGGGCGCCAGCACCAGGCTCTTCTCAGCGCCACGCAACAGGGAACGCACAGCGCGGGGGAAACAAAGGTGCAGGGAGGAGCCTGTTGCTCCCCGTGTGACAACGTCCAACCCACGGGCTGCAGGAGGCGCAGGGCAGCTTTGAATGCGGCCCAACACAAATTCCTAAACTTTCTCCAAACATGGTGAGATTGGTTTTGGGTGCATTTTTATTTACTTTTTTCTTTAGCTCATCAGCTGTCATTAGTGTTAGTGTATGTATGTGTGGCCCAAGACAATTCTTCTAGTGTGGCCCAGGGAAGCCACAGGTTGAACAACCCTGGTCTAGAATCTGCCACATTGCCCCCAAGTCCTCTATGTGTTAGAAATACTTCTTCCACTTCAACCACCTAACGTTCCGTCTCTGCGATTTCACGTGCACGCTGCTGCCCAAGGTTGACTTCAGCCCCTACTTTCCCTCCCAAGCAGATCTCTAACTATACTTCAGTCCCGCACAGGGAACCAAATCCGTGGGAAAACTCTTTCATTCTTTTTGTTGTTGTTGTTTTAATCTAGAGAAATTAGCACTTACACAATCTTTGTGCATTTTCACATTTTTACCTACATCTGTGAACCAATTTCACTATGCTTTTATGCACCATAAATAGCTTTGAGACTACCATTATGTTATGTTCATTTAAAAAATACTTTTTTTTAGCCAACGTAATAATGGGCATTATTTCTGGGGTTTCAGGATTCCTGATAGCTTGCTGTGATTGTCGTAAAAGACCATGACAGATCGTCTGGAGTCGGTTTTCTAATATGTTTTGGCCTAGGATTAGGACTCAAAGCCAACCCGGAAATTGAACCGCCCCAAATCTCATCGTTGTGTATCTGATTACTGCTCAAAACCGTCTGCACTTAATTGTGAGACAACAAATCATTTAACAATCAGCTTGGATTATAGGACAAAGCCTCTCAGAGACCCTTTCTAGGGGAGGAACCTAAAAATAATAAAAAAAGAAACAGCAGAGATCCCAACGTGTCTTTTTCGATGCTAAAGCTCCCGCAAGGGGGTTTTTGGTGAATGTGAGCGGTGCTGTCATAATGCACTGGACTGGCTCATCTTCGACGCCTCAGAAAGGGCATCCGATGCACAAGCGGCGGGTCATCGCCTGGCTTCTGAGAGTTTCCTGTGAATTCCAGAGACCCATGTAGTAACGACATGGCTCTCATTTGCGTCCGCATTTCACACGGAAGGGCTGATGGCAGCCGAGTGGAAAGAAGTCCACCGAGGCTCCTAGGAGACCGTTCGATGTGAAGGATGCTTCCTGCGTCGTGAAGGAGGGAGGCCCCTGCATTAAAACACGTGACACAGGAATATACAGACGCCCCTTCTCTTAATCCTTCGCAGATAACATAGGACACATTGATATTATTAATCCAAATACATATTCAACTCTTGGCTAACCAATCCTTCCTCTGCAGGCCAAGAATTTATAGTAAGATGACAAAACACTTCTCACTCTTAACTCTTAAGATAGCAGAAAAGTTTCTAGCAATTCCTGCTTCAATTCTCCCCTCCAGCTCCACCTGTGATTTGTGTTTCTCCCGAGGTATGTCTTTTAACACCCTGAGGCAGCCCCAGGCTCACCGAAATAAGACTATTAGGAATGGAAAGTGCCTGAGAGACCACTTAGCTCCGTTTGCTCATTCCATTTGGTAAACTGAGGCCCAAGGGCTTACCTGATTTTTCTGGGCCATGGGAGGCGACCCAGCCAAGTCTGGGAGGAGACTTCAGCCCCACAGCAGGGTGCTAGTGATCTTGCCATTGGTAGGAGTTTAGTCTGTTGGTTTTCTTTCTCTTCTAATTTTTTTTTATATATATTACAAATTGCTATAGTAAACTAACTTAAGAAATTAAAGAATATAATTGTGAGCGGAACAAAACTGGACCATTTTCTGGTGAAATCTTATTTTGGTAGAAAATCCAGGGGAAAGAGTAGCCATCGTTCTTGTAAAAGTGAAAACAAGATGGTACCTTGGAAACTCTTGTCAGTGACTGTGGGAACTTCCTGGCCAGGTTCACGGGGGACAGTGCTGTGTGAGCCTGGCCCCCCTCAGGGCCCCTCAAGTCCCTCGCCCTGTAGGTCATTCTGAAGAAACTGGCCAATGTTGACAGTCATCTGGGCAGCCATGGCTGGAATTTTATTGTGTACTGAATATGGCATCGAGTAAACAGTGTGACTAGTAATCTTCATTCAGGAAATTGTATTTAGACGATTACTTACATGGAGTGATACACACTCTCCTTATAGACTATGTTCCACTGAATTATGTTTTTAAAAGCTACAGAGCTTAATCCCATTTTTAGGTGTTCCTGGAAGACAGCAGATCAAACTACATGTGAAATGTAAAGTGCATTTGGTAGCCTTCTGTAGGATTCTCAGCATAACCGCTCTCCTCTCCTGAGATGACATTGCTTTTCTGTAACCAGGGACTTGGTGCATTGAAATTTATGTTAGCTCGTGGTGTCAGAATTGTGTATTTACTTTTCAGCTTCCTCCATGACATTGTGAGCTCCTTAAAGTCCCTGTTGTATTGATTTTTCAGTGCCTAGCAACAAGCCCAGAAATGAGCACACAGAAGGCATTCAATAAATTGTTGACAAATGAATGAATCAGTGAATCAATAAATCAATTAATGAGTAATGAATGAGTGAATGAAATAATAAATACCTTAGATTCCCAAACACTTTATATATTATTAACATGCATGTTTTAAAATTAAATATTCAGGCATTGCTATCTCCAGTTTTCAGAAAGACAACGAGACAGTGACTAGCTCAGTTTTGTTTCGTCTTGACATGAGAAAGCCAAAAATCTAGAACCAGGTAGCATGAATGCACGTGACCTTGTGTGTTTAGGGAACCCAGGAAAGGTGAAAATACATATGACCTTGAGTGCTTAAAACACACAGACCTTTACTCAAGCAGATAATTTACCATTAATGTTTTAATGGTAAAATTCTCAAAACAATAACCGTTTTTCACTACCAGAAACCTATCACATATTACCTCTACAGTATTGAATTATTGAAGGCATTATGCAATTGGCTTATGAAATCTGCTTAAAATTCAGATTCAGTCCTCATAGTACTTTTTGATGATGCCAAAGTAAGAATCAGAATGAAAACCTGATCGTCAATTTAAATAATATTCTATTCAGTTACCGAAATGACACATTAAGTTTCTTCTATAAAACGATTATTATAAAGGTGAATTCAGGGGAAGCTGGGATGGCTCAGTGGGTTGAGCGCTCACTTTGCAGCCCGGGGGACCGAGGATCGAATCCTGGCCCCCACCCATGCGGAACCATATGCTGAACTGGGAGCTCCCCTAGTTTAGTTCTCTCTCTGTCTCTGTATCTCTCTCTCTCTCTCTCTCTGTCAAAAAAAATAAATAAATAAATAAAAATAAATGTATTTTAAAGGTGAATTTAGGACATGGACAAACCTCAAGCCAACTTTCGTTCTGACAGTAGAAAGTTTACTAGTTGGGTGAGAGAGGTACCAAGTGGATAATACCATTAGATATTTAAGAAATACTACATAAGAAAAGAAGATAGGGAAGCCGGGAGGGCTCAGTGGGTTCAGTGCTCGCTTTGCAGCCCTGGGGCCTGAGGATCGAATCCTGGTCCCAGCTTGTGTAGACCCATGTGCCACCCAGTTCAGTTCTTGCCAGGGTGAGCTTCCCATGTGGGAGGCCCTCAGTTCAGCCCCTGGCTCGAGGGGGCATACCTCCCTCATAGGGCGGCCCCCAGTTCAGTTCCCACCCTACACAACCCCACACCCACCTATGTGGAATGAAACTATGTTGAAAACTGATGACATACAACAATGGAGACTGCTCTGGGCCCTCCCCCTTCTCTCTCTGTCTCTGTCTCAGTCTCACATTCTCTTAAACAGTAAAATAAATCTTTAAAAAAAAAAAAAGTGACTTCAACCAAAATTGTCAAAACTCAGAAGCAAGCAAGCAGTCTTTCAGTAGATAGATGGATAAATAAACTGGTGGTCCGTCCCAACAAGGGAATATTATTCATGGCTACAAAGCAATGAGCTTTAGAGCCGCACAAAGATGTTGAGGACCTTAAATGCATTGCACCAAGTGAAGGAAGCCAGTCTGAAAAGGCTGCAGGCTCTACGACTCCAACTCCGTGACATTCTGGAAAGGGGAACAAGGCTGGGGAGACAGTGAAAGACCCAGCGGTTGCAGGGGTTGTTGGGGGAGGATGCTCAGGGCAGTGACATGGTTCTGTGGGACACTGTCAGGGTGGACGCATGTCCTGCTACAGTTGTCCAAACCCACAGAATGCACAGCACCAAGAGCGCCCCGGACATAACAGGCGGTGGACGCCGGTGATGACGTGTCTGCTGGCGTCTGGATCGTGACAGATGCCGCCTCTCTGTTGGCGGTGACAGCAGCTGTGCCGGGATGGGAACGGGGACTGGAGGGACATTTCTGTGCCTTCCCCTCAGGTTTGCTCTGAATTGAAAACACTCAAAAAGTATAGTCTTTGAACTCAAAATTGAGACTTCACCGCTCACTCAGAGACTGAGCACACCTGGCTGGCTGTGCCCTGCACCCCGCACTGGCCTCTCTCTTGTGGGGGGGGGTGCCCCACGCCTGCACCGTGATCGCCTGCTCTTCTCCGGCATCAGGTACCGCCACCCTCCCCACGCTCAGCCCCGCGCCGAGGGTGCTGAGCTGGGTCCGCGTCGAACGCCTCCTCACCAGTCCCGGCCCTGTCTTCCCTCACGTCCCCTGTCGTCCTGCGCCGATCTGTCTGCCGCCTCTGGAAACAGCAGCTCATTAGAAAGT
This sequence comes from Craseonycteris thonglongyai, assembly GCA_004027555.1. Classification (NCBI taxonomy): domain Eukaryota; kingdom Metazoa; phylum Chordata; class Mammalia; order Chiroptera; family Craseonycteridae; genus Craseonycteris; species Craseonycteris thonglongyai. The sequence continues at coordinate 23,432 of PVKE010002202.1, forward strand.
GATCGGAGGTTCAGAGAGCAACTGAGTGCCATTGCACCAAATTACACGGAGCTTAAACGGGGGGCTCCGGGGCGCGTGGGGGCGTCGGAACATGAAGGCCCGTGTTTTGCTGCGGCGCTCCCGGGGGTCCCCTCCAGCCGGGAGAGGGGACAGGAAATGAGCCCGCCCCTCTGTGACACACGCACACCACCTTCCTGGCCGGACAGGCCCCGGGAAAAGGGCCGTCGGAAGGGGCGGCACTGGGACTTCTGTAGCCCACACGCTGAAGCTCGATAGACAGGAGAGATGCTCACAGAAAGCGTGGCAAGAATCACCAGAGGGAGGCCGTGGCCAGTGGGTAGGGGGCAGGCCGTGTGCTCCCCTAGAAAAGCTCACACAGAGAAGCGGGAGGGAGATCCTCGGCGTGGAGAGCCACGCGCTCTCAATGGACCAGCTGGCGTGGGTGCCCTCCCGAACCCAAACCACTAGGAGGCTTCCCAGTGGTCCTGTTGGCCCAGAACTGTCCGGCCATGCGTCCCGGTGGGCGCCTCTGTGTTTGGTTAACCTGTCACCCTGCCTAAAGTCACCGAGTCCACAAGGTCTCCTAAGATCTCGTAGAGAAGTCACGGAAGGCCAACCAGAAGCTGGCCAGCTTCTACTGGATCACTGGCGTCACCTTGGCTTTGAAAAAAATAAACACGCGGGTGGGACCCAAAGAGTGCCAGAAGGCGCTTCTGCAGGGCGGGCCCCTGCAGCCCTGGCTTCCCCGCTGGGCGAGGTCCTCGGAGCCCGTCTGCATCTGTGGACCAGCGAGCGTTGTGAGAGGCCGCGTTCGGCTTCAGCGAATCTTTTTTGGAGACGCTTTCAGTGCGTTGGCCCATCTCATGATGGGTGATCCACACGATCAACATGCAGCCCGACAACGCCCCTGCCCACCCCACGCTGAGCGCTCGGCAGTTTCTGACCAAAAACAGCCTGGCCCCCGAGCCCCACCTCCCTAGTCACCTGATCTCTCTCGGAGCAACTTCTTGTTGTCTCCCGGGATGAAACAAGTCCTCACAGGGAAATGTTTTGCTGATGTGGAAGAGTTGAAATGAAAGACGGCAGAAGCACTAAAAGGCATCAAAATCGATGAATTGGAAAACTGTTTCGAGTCGTGGAAAGAGCATCTCAAGTGGTGTTATTGCATCAAACAGAGCCTGCTTTGAAGGTGACTGAAAATTTAAACGTGTCAGAATAAACACAGCATTTTTCATAAATGAACTTTGGCTTTCTGGGTCCCCCCTGCTAGAGGTATGCTCCTGTGTATTGTACGATTTCTTGGAGGAACAACGCAGCTAGCTGCTTCCGTAACTCGCGCTTTCCAGTAGCACGTTCAGAGCAGAGCGCTAGAAGCAGAAAAACCAGAACAAAAAGAGCCTCCTGGTGGAACCCATGGAATTGCTCATGGTGCCAGTCCCCGGTCACTGTTAACGTTCCAGACAAAGGCGGGATGTGTCCGGAAGAGAGGGGCAGTACCTCCTAAGGGATCACTTCAGCCACATGTAGGAAACCATAAATGTCCCTAAAACTTCAGGCTCAGACCGGATATTGGAAAGCGGGACTGGGAGGAATGCCAGGATAGCTCAGCGGTTGAGTGCCTGCCTTGCAATCCAGGGTTCAATTCCCGGCCACGGCCTCTGTAGCCCCATAGGCTGAACTGCAGCACAACTGGTAACCACCGTAAAGCTCAGCGACAAACGTGCTCGCCTCCCAGGCGGGAGGCCCCCAGTCCAGTTCCCACCCCACGTGGCCCCACATCCACCTGTGTGGAATGGAACCGTGTCACAGCTGTGGACACTGCTCTGGGCCCTCCCCGCTTCTCTCACTCACCTGATCTCAAACAAAATATTTAAAAAAATAAAATATTTTTAAAAAGATAGGAAAACAGGACCCGTATAGCTCCTGTTAGCGCCACACACTCTTGGCCTACCCCGACACACGCACATGCACAAGATGCCTCAGCTAGGAGAGGCTGTGTGAAGGGAGCCCATAAATAAAGCGTGAGTGTGCCCTCTCAAACCCCGAGGGTAGACCTTTAAGTCCAGATTCGAGGCCAGCCCCGTTTCGCCCCCTGCTGTAATGAATGGACCGTTTAGCTGCCCGCTTCTCCCATCTCACAGATGCTATTATTGTCCTGAATTTCACGGGGCAGGGTTTTCCAATTAGCCTGCCGTAAGCCTGTGCTTCAGGGCCTAGCATTTGGCACTGCGCTGCCAGGAACAGTCCTAAGACAGTGGCAGGATGTCACAGGCCACCAAACGCCTAGCACTTCGTCATACAGAGAAATGGGGGTGGGATTTAAAGGCATAGACTGAAACCCACGTGAAGACAGAAGCGGCGGGCCCCCTGACCCACGCACTGCAAGGCTGTCTACTACGTACTCATACTCCCTAGGCTCAGCTTCAGCTCAGTTTGGCTGTCCACACTGTTGCTCAGCATCCAGAACATTCCTCACTGCTCAAAAGTCGTTTGCACTATCTGGACTGCATTTAGCAAATTTATTTTTAACTGAGTTCCAAATTATTTTTAATCCTCCCTTTGGTTCAAGGCCGTGTGCGTGACGTGGCCTAGAATGCTTTTAAAACCACCTCATTGTCTGAGACCTTCAGGGGGTTGATGCCACACCTCTCTGAAAACATGAAGAAGTCAGGGAGCCGGGAAGAAAAGGAAGTACCCCCCACCCCCACCCCAGCAGTGGTGCTGGCACTGCAGGGTTCATTCATTCCTTCACCGACTCATGCTCACATTCATTCCTTCATTCATCCGTTCACTTAGGAGTTCAGTCATTTGCACATCCAACTCATTCACTCTGCATTCATTTGTTCAAGAATTCACTCAATCCATTCACTCACATATTTAGTTACACTTTATTTATTGTTTATTCATTCACGGAAGCATTCCTTTCATCACTCAAGAATCCATTTACTCATCCATCCATTTACTCGTTTATTCATGCAGTTACTCATCTATCCACTTAAAAACGCATTCATTCAATCACCAGACACTGTGCAAGGTGACAATCCTGGCCTCGTGGCTCCTGTCAGCATACCCTGATGGCACAGGGGAAAGGAGGGGTGAGCGCAGTGACGCTGCCTTGTCCCATACGCATAAACGTCTCTTCTTCCATGTGAAGAAGAGACACCAGACAGTAAAACAGAAGGGGGTTGTTGGCAGTGAAAGCCACAGGGCTGTGGGCAGGGCCACATTCGGGCATTCCTGGGCCCTCCTGCCATATAACGCCACTGCTAAAGGTCATATTTTACGACTGCATCAGTACAAAGACAAATATAATCTGGACTGCATTATGTTCATCTCTTATGATTTTAAAAGAAATTATATAGGCTCCTAAAATTGCCATGGCCCTAGGCACTGTGCCTATGGTGGTTGGGGACAAATAGGCCCTGACTTGGGCCCACTCACCCCAGTGTCCCCGTCCCCCAACACCCACTGATGGCACAGCCCTTGAACAAGGCAACTCACTTCCTAACTCCCACTGAGGAACGGAAAGAAAAGTGTGTGGCTTCATGCTGGGGACATAGCCAGGACTCTGCTTCTGCTGCTCCTGTCCCCACCAAAGCAGAGTAAAAATAGAATTCACCCTGGAAACGAATGAGCACTAACAGTGGCAAGACCATCCTGGTCTCCTCTGGGGAGCTCGTAAGACTGAAGCGGGGCAGCCAGACCTCAGAGGTCTCATGAGATTAGAGCTCTTGTCATCGGCTACTCACTAAGTGGCCAGCCAAATGGTCCCACTTCAAGACGTGCATTAAGTAGGCCTTTTATTTCATCCTTTATAACAATCCTCGTTATACAACAAATCCACTTTCCCGGCCTTATCGCCCTTCCTTATCACATTTAACACACTTTCGAACTGACTTATTTATTATGTCCATCATCTGTCTCTCATCATCGAAACATCAGCTCTACCAGGGCAAGAGCTGGTATGTTTTGTTTATTGCTGGGTTATTATTCCTGACACTTAGATTAGTGTCAGGCACAACAGAAGCTCTCGGTGAATATTATTTGTGAAAGTGAGTTGGTTTGAAATTAATCGGAAACACTAGTTTGAAAAACATTGAAATTCAGCCTTTAGGACATTTTTGTTACTTTCTATGAAAACTTTTCTCTACAAAAGTACAGACTCTTGGTCTTGTATCCCCAGTAGTGTTGAATCATCTCTCTCCTGTCTATTCCTTTTTCGTTACTGATACGTCAGCCTCTTTTGACTGAAATGTTCAGCAAAGGAGGCAGAATGCCTGTCGCCCCCCCGCCCTCCTCCCTGTCAACTGCCTCTTCATACGTCAGAATTCCTTCTCCAAATTTTATACAAATGGGACAGTTTTCTATGAATCAAGAACAAAGAGAGCATGTTAGCAAAGTTGCTGGGCTAGCTTTATTAAAGCAATAGGTGTTCTAGGATATGGTGCAAATACCGGTATTTTCTTTTTTCTTTAAGATTTGCTGATCTAGTTAAAAACAAAAAGACGACAATGACTTTGGATTAGACACATCTAATATCCTGCCTGTGCAAACTGCCCCACTCCCCACATTTGAGCTCTCCCAAGGTTCAGGGCTTGCTTGCCCTGAAACAACAGACCCCTCAGACTGTAGTCAGAGAGAGGATTGCGGTAATCCAGGCGAAGAATCCTATTTTCTTCCTTACGGAACGTAAACTCCTTTCCACGTTTATTCAAAATGTTAACAGGTGTATTGATTTTAGTATACAGCGAGTATATTCACATTGTAAAAACTTCTGTGAGTACAGAAAGGTAGAAAAAAAAAAGAATTATGACCACATCATCACTCCCTGCAAAACCCAAATGCCTTCCGCTAACATTTGGACGCGTGCCCTAGGGACCGTTTTGGTGCCATGAGCAGAATGACATGAGCGTGACCCCGGGAGTCCACTTGGGGAGCCGGGCCTGAGAGCCAACTGCATGTAGGCCACGCCTTCTCCTGCCATAAGGGCTGCATGGGAATGAGGCGCCCCCACCCCGCCAGGAGGGGCTGCCCCTTCCCAGGGGCCCGGGCGTCTCCAGGTGCCGGGCAGCTGCTTAGACGATTCCAGCAGCAGCAGGTGCCTTGCCCCAGATGGCATGCTGAGACCCCCACTTAGAATTCCTGGTGGGTTTAAGAGACAGGAGAGTCACAGGGTACACAGAGGGCCTCAGCTGAGCACAGCCCCCCAAACCCCAGCATGCCTTTCTGTGGGGTGATGAACAGATTAGGAACTCTTTCATTTTCTGGCTTACATGTATTTTCTTCCTTAAAGTTCCTTCCTAGCACACACTGCCCCACAATGTGGACTAGGCCCTTACCCCTGTGACAGTCACTTTTCCCTGCCACCTGATAGCTAGCTAGGCGGTTGCACTCAGTCAAACACTAGTCTAAGTGTTTCTGGGAAGGTCCTGTATGTTTCCGAATATATGACGCCCTCGTGTATAAGATGACCCCAACTTTTCTAACAACATTAAGAAATCAATACATGGGTTACTCCCAGTATAAGATGCCCCCTCCCAACCCCCAGTGTTTTGTCTAACAATTTCAGACAAAAGTGTTTTCTTATACACGGAAAAATACGGTATTCTGTAGATATGGTTAACTGATTGTAGATTAACTGATGCACAGCCAGTTGAGTTTTCAGTAAAGGTGATTAGTCTACGTAGATCATCTGGGTCGGCGTCATCAAATCCGCCAGAAGGCCTGAGAGCAGAACTCAGGTTTCCCTGAGGAATAGGACCCTCTGCCTGTGACTTCAGATCAGCTCCTGCCCTAGGGACTGCCCTGCGGACTTCAGACTTACCTATCCCAACTCTAACTATATGAGCCAACTTCTTTAAATTTGTGATTATCTCTATCTACTCATCTACCTACCTACCTACCTATTCACCCATCCATCCACCTATCCACCCTCCGATCCATTCATCCATCCACCCAGCCATCCATCCATCCACCCATCCATCCAACCATCCATTCATCTATCCTCCATCCACCCATCCACCCATCCATTCATCCACCCACCCATCCATCGATCCATCCATACATCATCCATCCATTCATCCATCCAACCATCCACTCATCTATCCTCCATCCACCCATCTATCCATCCACCCATCCATCCATCCACCTGTCATCTCCTACTGGTTCTGTTTCTCCATGAACATAGACTGACCTGGCTGATACCAACGCCTTGCTCCAGGGGTATACAAAAATATCTCTTATAAGCTTAGGGTTTGTCTACTGCAAAATATTCTCTTTAGGTGTGTGAAACTTGGGTCATTTTTTTCCTATTGATTTGCTTCTTTGTTTTTCTATGTCACTTTTGTGTCCCCAACATAGCAAAATATCATAAATTTAAATACCATAACATAGTACATAGACTACTACATAATACATAAATAGTAGTTCATAATACCTAATTACTAAATAGCAAGAGGAAGTTTATGGTAGGAAAGTAAAGAAGCAAGTGTATATTTAGCCAGTGAAATAAATGCCAGAAGCTGGGAGAAGGGCAGAAAACCTGAGGCGATTCCCTAAAAGATCTCTGGACATTCACCGGCTACACTGTAGTGGCCCTCCACAGGCTGAGGGCTGTCCCCGAGGGCAGAAAGAGATGCCCCAGGGTGCAGAAAGCCAGAAAAGAGTCAAGAGAGCAAAGAGAACACTCCAGAAGCTCACAACGCTGGCAGGCAGGCTGTGAGGCAGAGAGCGTCCCTACGGTCTGGGCAGCTGGTGGCTGGCCCTGCAAAGCGCACAGATCTAAAGACCCCAGCCGGTGCTCAGATCCAATCCCTCTGAAGGTAAAGGCTCAACCCACCTTCACAACATGCGAAGCCCCTGGTGGACTGGATTTCACAGAAGATTCTGACCCTGCTGCAGAGTCCAGGGCCAGCTCAGCTACGTACTGCCTGGCAGAGGGGCATGTCCTTCTCAGGAAGTGAATGTGCCTTCCCTCAGCGCCAACACAGGGCTTAGCATGGAACGAGACTTCACAGGATACACAAGGAAGTGAGACAATGGGGCCCTCATTCAAGAGAGGAGGCTGTTCATAGACACAAACGTGGCAATGGCTCACATGTTTCACTCATCCAAGTCACTACAATGAAGGAGCTACCCTGACTGGGCAGGCCTCTGTGCTGATTGATTAGGACACATGCCATACCAGATCGTAACTATTCGGACCCGCCCCTTAGGAACAATGATAGATAAAGAACTCTATGAACACATTAGTGCATCAAAATTAGTATTAACTTTTAGAAAGTCTAATGGGAAGGTTAAAAAGAATGTAGAGTTAAAATTCTAGAGAAGGGGATGCTGGGATGGCTCAACAGGTTGAGAGCTTGTCTTGCAACTGCAAGGTCCAAGGATTGAATCCCAGCCCTGGACCGTGCAAACCCATATGCTGAACTGTGGCACAACTGGTAACCATTAGATGGTGGCTAAGGTTCTCCCATCCTAGCGTGAGGTGCTCAGTTCGGTTCCCACACCTGTGCGGCCCCACATCTACCTGTGTGGAATGAAACCATGTCACAACTAATGATGTACAACTATGGAGACTGCTCTGGGCCCTCCCCCTTCTCTCTCTCTCTCTCCTCCCCACTGTCTTACACCTTCTCTCAAAACAATAAAATAAATCTTTTTTTTTTAATTCGAGAGAAAACAACATAGAAAGTAGGAGAAAGAGGTCAGAATTAAAGAAGTCAAGTTCAGAAGGATAACTAGACTCATTAACATTAAATTTTATAAGTAAAACACAGATGTCAAATTCATTAGGTTCACAACAAATAATGGAAATAGAACTTGTACATTCCACACCAGTAGGAAATAAGGAAAACTGGCAGTGGGGAGGTTCCATGGGGTAGGAGGAGAATAATGACAAAGTGCAATAGATGGGAAATACCAGTCATATCAGAAAGCCAAGGAAATCAAAGTGTGCATAAATGACCTACTGAAAACAAACTACAATGTATTTAAAAATACATATTGCGGGATATAGCTGCAGTGTTCATGAGAGAAACGTATACCTTTAACCATACCATATCTTCCGGCGTATAAGACGACCGGGCGTATAAGACGACCCCCTAATTTTACAGTTAAAACATAGGTTTAGGCCTATATTCGCTGTATAAGACTACAGCCTCGGAAGTGGGGGGTAGTCTTATACAGCGAATATAGGCCTAAACCTATGCTTTAACTGTAAAATTAGGGGGTCGTCTTATACGCCCGGTCGTCTTATGCGCCGGAAAATACGGTACTTCTTTTTAAGAAAGATTGGAAACAAATTAGCTACATATTCAATTTTATAAGCTAGAACCAATGTAGTAATCTCAAAAAAATCAAAAGGAAGATATAAAATGCAAAACACGCTTAAAATAAAACAGTAGCTATATTTTTTAGAAAGACTAACAATATAGAAATATATTTCAATGAGGCACAAATAATAGGAATAAAGAGGGAGTCACCACGGTGGGTAAACCCAAATAGTCCTACTAAATCAGCAGACTCTTTCAAAGGAAGAAGGTAATACTGTGGTCCTTTCTTGCAGATAGATGTTTAGGGAGTGCCTTGCAGTGGTGGAAACCCAGTTCTTATGCTAATGTCCAGAGCCCGCCCCCTGCCAGTCACGCCCAGAGCCCGCCCTGTGCCAGTCACCACTGCTTGAACACCGCCCTGAATTTGGGGCACTGTGCCCAGCTCTGAGGCAGGAGTGACCGGATGGCACCTTTCACATCTTTCATGGCACTGATCTGAGGACCATCACCCCCCCTGTGATACAGCGAGGAAACAGGCTCAGGGACATCAAATAACACACACACGTTTGCTCAGCTGGCTGGTGGGGGAGCCAGGCTGCACACTCAGGTTCGGCTCATTCCAAAACGCATAATCCTAAAATTGTAGCAACTTACACCCTCGCTCCCGGCCCCCCAGATGTGAGTGTCAGGAGCTGGGGTGGGGAGAGAAACACGAGGAGGAAACGTCTGGTCGGCACATACTTTCTCACTCTTTCTGGACGTGACACAATCAAAATTTAGGGAACGAATTGCTTCTGTAAAATTATCTAGAAAACAGTTCCAAACGGATACCTCCACCTCATCGTAGCTCATCGAAAACCACTAAAATACGAGGACTGTCGGAAAGGACTTTTCTGTGTATCAGGTGCCCCCGTGTATAGGACGAAACCGACTTTTCTAACCCAACCGTTAGACATCAATATAGGGGTTACTCTCCTGTATAAGACGACCCCCGATTCTTGGTCTCACAATTTTAGACAAGAGCATCGTCTTACACACGGCCAAGTACGGTATCCAGCCAGGTAACTGTTCTCGTGATTTTGACAATCTGGGCCTTTTCCAGACGGCCCTCCTGCGTTTAAGTAGACGTGACTATTATTACTGATGAAGTGACGGGAAGACTTGCCAACGACGGACAGCCACTGGGTAGGCTGGCGTCTAGCGTTGGTGCAACAAGGCAGCGCCAGCTCCTCGTGCCATTTCAGAAAACGAATGTCCTGGAACTTTGTTCTACTGGGTCAGTTAATAGTCATATTTTCATTTGTTTCTACAGTGGCTTTAAGAAGCCTTTTGATTGTGACATCAAAGACTCAAACAAACAAGCGCTTTCTCAGAAGTCTCTAGAAAGCCTTCCGTGCCTCCATAACCACAGATTTTAATTCATCCGTGTAGTGCAAATTAATCGCCATCACATGCTTACAGGAACATTGTCAGGACAGACTTGGGGACGTAGAGCTCACCCTGGCATGCGAAGCCGCTGAGGACAGAGCTGACCACCCACTCTGCCACCTCCAGTTCGGGGGCTCCGGGCTATTATTTCTTATTTCGGAAGGAATATTGGCTGCACCTGGCCATTATTATTAGCTGCTCACCACAGGGAAGCTCATGCTGATGGGCTATAATTCAGCAGGGAGGGGGAAATGGCAAGCCAATTAAAATGGGGCACAGCACTTGGTACCCATCTGAGGATGTTTGTCAGAATTTATTATCCGATATTAAACCAATAAGGGGTAATTAGGAAAGGAATAAGTGTGACACAATCAAAGTTTAGGGAACGAATTGCTTCTGTACATGGGGAAAAAAAAATCTCCCTGAATCCTCAGAATCAGTCCCACCTGATTCAGAGAGGAGCCTATTAGCCCAGAACCTGACCCCAGCCCAGGAGCTGGCTGTGTAGATGCCGCCACATAGACCCATCCATGTAGATCTGCCCACATAGACCTGCCCACTGGCCTGCTCAGTGCGGCCCACGGGCCTGGCCTCATGCAAGGGCAGCTGACGTGGGTCATGCAGGTGTGGGAAGTCGAGCTTACACACCACCCCAAGGGGTTCGTTAAGGTCAAGACACTGTACTGTTCTGCTGTCCTGTTCATGCGATTTGGTAAATGGTGAAGGCTGACCTCTGCTAAGAGAAGAAGCCAGTGAGGTCACTATTAAAGGTTTCCTGGCTATACCTTACTAATCAAAGTTACTTTCCTTTGCAGTTATGATGCAAAGCCATTGGTAAGCACCAATTGTTCAGATTTTTTTTAATTATAATCACTAAGACTAAAAAATTTATGAGCGAATGGGTCCTCAATGTGAAATCTGGAACAACTTTTATGGAGGATTATGGGCCATAAGCTTCCATTGTTTGAAAAATGGGCATATTCTTTAAATCAGGGATTTCCTCAATAACATATAGATAGATAGTCTTGAGGGAAAATCTTATGTGCACCTCAATCTGCTGAAAGATTTTCATCACGCCGTGACACGAGACTATAAGAAATGGTTGCTCAATAACGGAGTACTAACTAGGGTACAACCATACGTTGGAGTGTAATGAGGCCATTTAACTTACTTCAAAAATGCAGAAGAACATGTCAGGTTGATACAGTGTCAATGAGCAAATAAAAAGATGTTGCTGAAGCACATCAATAGGATCCCGATGACGTAAATTAGATTAGATTAGATTTATGCATATGCACATTCCTAGACAAGACATTTGTGAAATGGGGTAATCGGAGAGGTGGGGGTACTAGTGCACACAGTTTACACATTTTAAGGAAGGAAAAAACTGCATTAAATTTGTAGTACTCAACATATACCGATAACAAAAGATGAACACAAGTCACATTTGACTTTTGCGATTACGAGAGGAGCGCATATGGGCCCAGGGCCCGGGCGGGCACACACGGGCCCAGGGCCCAGGGGAGGCGCTCTAAACCCAGGGGAGCAGAAGCTTCACCGCTGAAAACAGGCCTCGCGAAAGCAACTGGAGATTCCAAGGGTCACAAGCCTTCCCCACCGCCTTTCTCCTCCAGAACAGACAGTACTGCATAAATATGTGGTCCAGAGAAGACCCCTGCCCAGGGATGGTGGGCGTTCTGTTTTGTTGATGAAGGTGTATCAAGACAATGGAAACTGATGCTACGGGAAGCTGGGCTGCACCTGATCTGATGGTGACGGCCACCACTCATCCCACAGCCCAAGGGATGGTCTCTCAGAATTCCTCAGGCACAGGGCTTCTCGCCTGAGGTCACTCAGAAGGCTGGTTTTCTAGCATCCGTGTGGCGCCAGGCCTTGAGGGTGACTTGGGAGCTGGGTCCCCAACATACGCACCCACTCCACATCATCTCACCAGGGTGCTGGCCTCGTAGCAACAAAACACCCTAACAAAGCATGGGGTGCATCTGCTCCCTGCTGCCACCCCGCTTCGCACCCAGCCTCTCCAACACCTGACCGGGAAACATGTCCTTGTCCCTACTGCTGAGCTAAAAGGGAATGAAACAGAACTGGCTGCCAGTTAGCTCCCGGCAACACAGTACAAGTGGGAGACAGACAAAGGAGGCTCAGAGACAGAACAGCTTTCTTCCCGTCTGTCTTACCCACATATCTACCTAGAATGCGTGCCCAGCATTGCTGGGCAATGAGTGGATCAGAAACAAGTGGGTTTTGTTCAGGTCCCCGCCCCCTGGCCCTGAGGCGGGAGAGAGAGCTACCTCCTCCCCAGGCTGACAGCGGCCCGAATAGCATGACCACACTGACGGTGCTCAGACGCAGGGGCTGCCGGGGGGCAGGCCACACTCCCCGAGAAAAGAAGGGAGCCGAGAGGAAGACAGCCCTCCGTACCAGCACCGTGTGCTCGCAAGTACCCACCTATCGGAAGCGGCGGTGGCTGTTCGTGAAAAGCAGGCCAGAAGGGCCAGCGTGTTGGCAGAAGCTCCCGTCTTGCTTTCTCGGTGGCTAAAATTTACCTCCATTGACTCCTCTTGACTCGAACTGATAGTTATATATTCCAAGTAAATGTCAGATTAGGAAAGAAGAAATCTTTGTGTACACACACACATGCACACGCACACACACCCTGACCTCCCCGGCAAATATAAATTCCGAAATATCTCAAATACACTTGGAAAAAGATGAGAAGGTGTGACTAACAAACATTTTTCCAACAGTGCATTCATACCCAACATAAAGCAACATAAAGCAAACAAGCTGTGATTCCATAACTAAAAGCATGAGCTTTTAATGTTGATGGTATTGCTGCTGTTTGGATATATATTATAGTTAGTTTTATTGTAAAAGTTATAAACAACATGTACACATCTTGAAGTTAAGTAAATGTTTACGTGCAACCTTTATTTGGGGGGTATTCCACTTTGATGCAATGAATATTTACACAATTTCTGATCTGAATAAGTCAGAGATGTTTATGAAGTGGAATAGATACAAAACAAAATGAACTTAACGTTAAGAGGGGAAAATCATAGAGATCAACATGGAGACTAACTTCGTCCAGGTTTCCCTAGTGGGAAATAGAGGATCTTGGGGACTAAGATGAGGATGTGATAGAAAGATGCACACAGTCCACAGTGCAGGCAGAAGCCGGCTCCCCACGGGCCCCTCCACGGAACAGTCACTCCACAGAGACCCGCAGTCCTGTGTCTAACAGGCTTCTTCTATCTCCCCGAGACACTTTATTAAGCTCTGTGCTTGCTTCCTCCCCTAAGCAGAGGTAAGCACGAAGGATGACAGAAGAATCGCGACTAGTGCAGCTTGGGAGAGTATTACACCTGAGTGAGTGAAGTCTTCACAATTACGTGGCATTACAATGAGCAGAAAAGGTAGAGGAAATTGTCCACACCAGGGGGACCCGGGGAGCCCAGTGGGGTGCTTCTGCCATCATTTTATCAGGAAAACTGCTGCAGAGATTCTTAAACAAGTCTCAGTCTCCCAGGAAATCACTTGAGATTTAAAGAGCTCGTTGTTTTCCTTGAACAAGTATGAGCGACTTGCAATTAAGAGACGCTAATTGCAGTTAGCAGGTTTAGAGCCTTCCTTCTCTGTATGCAATCAGCCACACTTCAGTCACCCAGAAACACAGCAAAAGCAAAACCCTACCGTGAGGACAGAGACGGCGGTAGTCCCTCCCGTGTCCATGGGGGGCGACTGCTCACCCGACACTCGGCCTTCACTTAAACTCCTCTCTTGCTCACAGCACGCCTGTAGGTAGGCGTCTCACCTCCACCGGTCAGAGGAGAGAACTCGGATGTGGGGAGAAGCACAGTGAGGCGGGCGTGGTCCCACGGTGACACTGACTGACCGCCATTTGGATTCAGGCTTCCTAACGTCCACTCCCCTCAGCCCACAACTCTCCCTCACGCTGCAGAGTTTTATCCCACCCTGGTGGTAGAAAAGAAACCTCCAGTTCCCCAGGGCATGTGTCCGTGCACGCCAGAGGCCACCCAGATGGGGCACCGCGACCACGCTGCATTGTCATCCAGCTCTGCCCTGAGCGTGCTTAAGTAAGGCACACGACCTCGGTGATTTCGGTCTTTGCTGAGGTGGCCAAAGAGATCGTCCATAATATAGCCAAACTATTAAATATGTGGGAAGCCATGCCCTCCTTTTCTGATTGACATTTCAATAGTCCATCAAAATCCACGAGAATAGCTTCACCAGAGAAGCTATGAGCCCTCGTGATCCAGAAAGCAGGCCCTGAAGTCAGACCGCGTTGTCCAAAGCCTGCCCGCCACTCACCAGCTGGGTGACCTGTAAGCCACTGCCCTGCTAGGACCCTCAGCTTCTTCATCTAAAAACAAGGATAGGGAAGCCGGGAGGGCTCAGTGGGTTAAGCGCTTGCTTTGCAGTCCTGGGGACCGAGGATCATGTCCCGGCCCCGGCCCGTGCGGACCCATATGCTGAACTGGGGTGAGCTTCCCATGCGGGAGGCCCCCGTTTCAGTTCTTGCCCCCCAGTTGTGCCCCTGGTTCAAGGGGGTGCACCTCTGATGCAGGAGGCGCCTGCCTGGTTCCTGCCCTGTGAGGCCCCCCGCCCACCTGTGTGGAACAAAACCATGTCGAAAACTGATGACGCACAACTGTGGAGATGCTCTGGGGCCTCCCCCTTCTCTCTCTCCACACCAGCACGCAGCCGTGTAAGCACGTCCGCACCAGCACGCAGCCGTGTAAGCACGTCCGCACCAGCACACAGCTGTGTAAGCACGTCTGCACCAGCACACAGCTGTGTAAGCACGTCTGCACCAGCACACAGCTGGGCTCGCGTGCTCCTGGATGGTCTGGCTGCTGATGCGGCAGAAGCACCGGCAGGTGGAGCTCCCTGCACTGAACCTGTCCTCTGGGTTCTGAGGCGATTCTTCTTCACAAGTGACCCCGCCTGGCAATGAAGCCGGGTACAGGCCTGCTCACTCGCTCACGCTGCCGTCTGCAACGTTCAGATCGGTCCCAGCAAACTGTCCCCGGCCCCTGGCTCGTAACCACTTCCGTTACATCTTCAAATGGAAAGGTCAGCTTTCCTGGGGGTGGCTTCTGGCAGGACTCTGGGTTCGCTGAGGGGGTCAGACTGCACTTGGGTGATTCTGGGTTTTCTCCACCTGGCTCTGCCCCACTGTCCCTTCCCAGTGCGGCTCCTTCCTCCGTCCTGTCTCGCGGGCCCGTGATAACGGGACTGGGGGGCAGGAGTGAAGGCACTGGACCCTGTTGTTTAAACAGGTTCTCGCTCTGTTCACACAAGCACCATTCAGGTGGTCTTCCATGTGAAGCCAAATGCGTCTGGGTGACAGAATGTCAGAACTGGGCATGCCAGGGAAGTCACCAGTGATTATCCCTGTCCCTAACCTGGAACTCAGCAGCAACACCTCTCAGCCTCAGTGGAAAGCTCGTTTTTCAGGAAGCCCCCAGTCTAACATGAGACGTGGGATTACGGTGCAGAAGGGGCAACTGGGGCTGATGGTGACAAGAGCCCCCGGATGAAAACCTGCCTCTGACCCCCTCCCTGGTCTTCAGGCTCTGTGTTTGGGTGCTCTGCTGGTAAAATGGGGACAAAGGGCTGTCCGCGTCTACCTGCCAGCCCGAGAGCTGGGGGTGCTGTCAGAGCGCACCTGTGGATGCATGCACCCCTGCGGCAGAAGTGCGTGTCCCTTCACAGCTGGCAAGGGCAGCGTCCTGGCTGCCCGGGGGCCTCAGGGGAGCTGTGCTGGCTTCCAGAACTGCTGACCCTCGTGCAGACGGGAGAGGTCCGGGCGAGGCCCGAGGCCACAAGGACCAGACTCCGCAGGCACTTGGGACACAGGAGGGCAGAGATTATAAATAAACTCACCCCCAAACGAGCCCCGCTATTGCAGCCCACGGACAGGACCTGCCTAGGCCTGCTTATATTAGTATTCGTCGTTCTAGAAATAAATGCACGTGTAATGAAAGCAGTTTGCAAGATTGCAAGGCACTTGACAGGGGAGGGAGAGATGCAAGGGAGGGGATGGGAGAAAAAGGGTGAGAGGGGAGGAGAAGAAGGGAGTGACCAGCGGGGCTGGGGCCCCCAGGGAAGGACCCTGTGGTGTTCACAGCTGCCTGTCTTCTCCCCCCAGCCCCCAGAATGCAAGCCCCACCAAGACAGGGTCCCCGTGTGTTTCAGTCTCTATTGTACCCCAGTCCCGGAACACGCGTGCACACACCAGGGACGTGGTGCCCGTTTGGGAACAGGAGAATGAATGCATTGGGGGAGAACCTGGTTGGAAGTCCCCGTTTAAGGAAAAGGGGCCCAGAGAGGGGGCAGCCCAGGCCGAAGAATGAAGAGGATGGAAGGGGAAGAAAGGGGGAGAGAGAAGACACAGGAGAGAAAGAGAAGGGAGCAGGTGTGGCCGGCAGCGCAGGAGGGAACGCAGGACGGACAGGGACGCCAAACCGGGGAGGTTCCGCGTGTGACGGCAAATTGCTAAGGAGCTAAAGGGAAGATTTAGGAAACAGTGTCAATGAAAATAATCTCATTGTAAGAGAGACAGTGAGAGAGGGTACCCAGCCAGCTGGTCTTCGCAGCACTGAATCTACAAAGGCTCATCACTCCACGAGTTGTACGCTGATGCCTGGGTATGTCCTAGTGTGTGCGTGAGTGAGAGTATGTGTGCGTGTCCTAGTGTGTGCGTGAGAGTATATGTGTGTGTGTCCTAGTGTGTGCGTGAGTGAGAGTGTATGTGTGCGTGTCCTAGTGTGTCTGTGAGAGTATATGTGTGCGTGTCCTAGTGTGTCCGTGAGTGAGAGTGTATGTGTGCGTGTCCTAATGTGTGCATGAGTGAGAGTATGTGTGTGTGTCCTAGTGTGTGTGTGAGTGAGAATATATGTGTGCGTGTCCTAGTGTGTGAGTGAGAGTATGTGTGTGTCCTAGTGTGTGCGTGAGTGAGAGTACATGTGTGTGTGTCCTAGTGTGTGCATGAGTGAGAGTATGTGTTCATGTCCTAGAAGTAAAAATATATGTGTGTGTGTGTCCTCGTGTGTGCGTGAGAGTATATGTGTGCGTGTTCTAGTGTGTGCACGTGTGTCTGACAGTGTGTGTCTGTCTGAGAGTGTGTGTTGGCTGAGAAGGAGACACACGACCCAGGAGCACTGCTCTCACGTACACTAACTTCACCATGACTTCTTTTGTAAGTGAATGGAAGAAATTAGGCGTAACATGGAATTCAAATGCCAGTGTCACCGTGAATTTCAGATTCTCCATTTCAGTTCCAGGAGATACGCTATCACAATGTCCACATTTTCATTTATTTAGGACCTTTTCAAATGATTATTTTACTGTAGCTCAGAACTATGTTTCCAAGGCAAGAGAATTGGCCCAAACATGTGCTACCGACTCAAATGCAAAGAGTAGAAACAAAGTAAAATAAATAAAGTAAATACCCTGCATAGAAATAAAGTAAAATAAATGGAAAGCCCGATTGGACCCAAAGACGAAGGCAAAATGAATTCCCTGAAGAAGAAAATGCATTTTCTTCTAACATTCTCCTAATAGAATTTGTTAAGCATGATCAGCAGATTGAACAGAAGCTGGGTGACTCCAGGTAGATTATGCAAATACCCCTCTCCCCTCCCCGCTGTCGGGTGAAGGATCGGCACCGTTTTTACAGCTGCCAGCCTCCAGCTTCCCCTATCTGGGCTCCCCAGCTGCTGGGCAGGACCAAAGGATTAGGCGGAAGGCACACACGACCAGGGCCCCGCGCCCTCCCTGGGAGCTCACAGGAATCCGGGCCGCTACGGTCCCGGGGGGCTGGCTGGAATGACGGCCTTTAAAATACAGTTCCATGATTTTCAGCTGCATAGCCCAACCAAGAGGTTAAACGCTGTCTCTCATCTGCACAGAGAGAGACGACTCGGCTGTCCCTGCAGCTGCTGAAGGAAATGGCGTGGACTTTGATGTTAGGCTATCTAATAATCATTAAGGCCTTCCCTCGTCTGCCCTCACTCTCAGCGCGAGGTTTACACCAGTGAATTGTGTACTCCAGATTTCACCCCGACGGTTCTGTGCTCAAGGCTGTACCTCGAACCTAGAGAAATGTGCCTTGCCCTCCCTTAGGCTGTAACAGGAGCGAAATGAATGTCATAGGCTGTATTTTCCTTGTCTCCTCTTCTGTAACGCTAGTGACTTGACTTGCCAGGGAAAGACAAAAATGCATATTTTATTTTCTTATTGCTGCCACTCCAACCTCAGTATTTTAGTCCAGAATTCTCATGACTTCTTTTCATCACATCTCATGTGTGGGACGACACACCGCCAATACACGACCCTGTCACCAGTGCTTCTGGGTCAGGGGCCCACCGCATGTTCAGGTCTCACGAAGAATGCCCCAAACCCATGTTACCAACCAATGTCACCCCATTAAATTTAACAATAAAAAAAAAAAAAAAGAATGCCCCAAGCCCAGTGATCAATACAGAATCCAGCCCACCTTTACCCCTCAAACACTACCCTTGTCAGAAGGGAGTTCGAGTGCCCTGTTTAGAGAGAAGGATCCCGACAGAATTAGCCCAGAAATATCTACTCTTGCTAGAAGAGTCATAGGCTGAGGTACGCAGAGGCCGCATTTTTCTGATGAGGACATAATCTAATTCAGTCTTTCTTAAGTCAGTCTCGGAGATAAGACAACGTATGAGAAGGATAAATATTCCGCAGCTCTATTTGCCTCAACCGCCGCTTGGTAGTAGACGGATCTGATCCGGAAGGAATCTCTCTGTGTCTGCCCAGCTCCGTACTCCCTACTGATGGGTACTGACTGCCCACGTGGATTCCTACACTTTCAGCTGGACTTTCCTTGTAACAAGAAGTTGATGTCACCACTGATAGAGCACTGGCTCTAAAGAAACTCAGAATGACAATAACAAACACGTGGATCCTTGCATGAGTTCGTCACTGGAAATGAATTGAAGACTGTTAGCCTACAAGTCAATTGTAATCCAAAACAGAATTGCCAGCTCTGTGCTTTAATATCTGGGTGGCAAGGGGACCTGGAGTTGATCAAGTTCAAAGGAAGCGGACACGCTCTGCAGGCCGGCAGGGTCACCGCAGATGGTTCCTGCGGCCCTTGCCTCCCGGATTTGACTTGCAGCTCCGCAAAGCCGGGCTCTAATTTGCGAACGGGTGGTGCTCGCCGCTCACCAGTTGGGTATAAGCTTTAAGCGAATAACTCAGCAATTACGGGAAAAATGAGCAGTAATTACCCCATTTTACTCCTGGCTAGACAGATGGAACATTCTCTCCTCGTTACTGGCAAACTGTCACCACATTTATTTCATTTTTACTGTTTACTATTTGTTGTACTTTGATTAAGAGTAATTACAGGCTAGGAAAATATGAAAAGCGTGAATGTTGGGCATTTCTTTTTTAAATAGAAGGAGGCCCTTCTCCTGCTCTGTGCTGATTGACTCGTGTTTCAGACCCTATTGAAACGATATCAGCGTTTGCGAGGTGCTGGGGGGCGCGGGCGGCCCTCCCTGGAGGCCGCGCTTCTGCAGGGAATGTCCACGTGTACTGATCGCTCCTATCATCACAGCCCGGACACGCCCCGCACAGGCTTCCCTGTGGCAGCCTCTCCATCCCTCCCACATGTCCCTTTTGTGTCCAGGGGGTGAGTAAAGCAGAAGCTGACCTGTGAGCGTAACAACCCGAGGGATGGCAAACCATCGCGTTGCCAGTATCTGCAGCACTTCTAGGCAGAGAAGCCCATTCCCCGCCCACTGTTTGTAAAAAGACCTGACTCGACGATGTCTGGTAAACAGGGACGCCAAGTCCCTTACTCAGAGTGTCCCCGGAAGCCCTTTAATGTAAGGGACACCAATTTTAAGAGTGAGTGATGTGCACATTTCAGTCCCTGACAAGGCATCAGCGCGCTATTGAAGACTGCAAGGGCCAAATCCCTTTCAATTCACTTTTAGCCATCACGTTTCTAGCTAGAAATATTCATTTTTAATTGGTGCAGGCTAGAACATGGCACCGTTTAAAAAGAAGCATTAATGACGAGAGAGCACATATAGAACTACCCACTCACTGGACACAGAGGTCAGCTAATGTTAAAAATGGCATCTATTTTGGCATGAGCCCCCTGTGTGTGAAACAATGGGTCCTCCCTCTGTACCGTTCTCTGTGGTTCTTTGAGAAGTTTCTTATTGATTGTTGGGGGGCGGGGTGCATGTGTACGTATCATGATTACCTGGGGTGCAACGCCAAGTCATAAGCTCCTGGCACAGCCCCAGGACAAGTAAAAGCCATCCGGGACCACAACGGGCCCACGCAAAAGCGTGGTTTTGCACACGCACACACACAATGCTTTCCCCTCTCCCACAGGCGCCCTGGAAGACATCTGAAACGTGGTCTCAGCCACCAGTTTTCCTTAGAGGGAGGGGAAGAAACCAACGCCTTGTCTTGCAGGCTCCGCGTTGGTTCATGGGAAGGCGTGCGTTGCAGCCCGGCCGCTAATTGCTGCGCTGCGTGGCAATGTGCTTGCTAGGGCGCTGCACGGAATTGATTCGTCCCCTTAATGAGCCTTAGGTTGTGCGGCCCCCCGGACGCAGGATGCAAAGCAGGGGCCCGCCTCACAGAACAGCCGGGGAAGGGGTGTGCAGGGGGGTGGGTGGAGCTTGTGTGAGAGCCGCAGTAAGAACTCGCCTTTCTTCTTAGGGGAAGCTGCAGCCCCCGGGCGTGGGGAGAAGAGTGCAGGGTGACACTCATCCCGCATGCAGCGCCTATCTGTGTACACTGCAAATAGACACAATATTTTCCTCCATCCTGAATCGAGTGAGACGGGAGGATATTTGTACCTCTGACTCACACTCGAGTGGCCTCCCATCAGCAACCTGACTCCTTTCCTTTATTTTCTCTACCGTGGAGAGAGGGCATATTTTATAAGAAAGGAACCGATTACCACGCAGGGAATTTGCAAACATTGGAGCACTATAGTCCCATGAGCTTGGGGACCCTGGGTTACGTGCGGTCACACAAGCCTTCTGGGGAGGAATTCTCAGAGCCTGCGCTCCCCGGGGAGGCCCTCATGGCGGGGGACAGGTTCACGGAACACAAACTAGCATTTCACAAGTAGCCTGGGAGGCTCAGCTCATCTCCGCAGCATTTCCCATTTCCTCCCTCTGTGGTGGTGCTTTGATGTTCTGGAAGCGACGCAGGAAGAGTCATGTGCTTGGGCGCAGGGAGAACAGCCAGCAGCATCCACCCTGGTTTTGACGACCTAATACGCTACACAAGCAGCACAAGCCACAAAGACGCAGTGGCGGAACGTGAAGCTCCTGCTAGGGGTGGTGTAAGTTGTGAGCTGAGAGCCCCAAGGTGTGAGCAGAGATGATCTGCGAAGAAGAGGTTGAGCTCTGCAGAAGGCTGTCCCGTGAGTTATGGGAACGAGGTGCAAATGGAAGCTGACCAGGGCGTACGGGACACTGTGCTCCTTCCATACGGTCCTCCGAACACAGTCACTAGTGAGTTGGGTAAGGCTTTATCTACCAGTAGTATGAGCACAAGTAGGAAAGAAGAGTCCCCCCGAATCTCATGGTGAGAACACAAGGTGCCCGCCTTCCTGATTACGTGCTACACGTGCGTTGTGAGCCTCTGTCTGTGGTAAACACTCCCGTGATGGGCAAAATCCTGCGACATCTGGTGGTCCTGAGTCACAGGCTTCAACACCATGTGGTTGGGGTACAGTATTTAGCCCCATTCGCTTTTAAATCCAACTCAGCTTTGCAAAAGAGAGAAATGGAGCCTTTTCACTGGACATTACATTGGCTACTGGTGTCTCAGTGAACTAAAGGCAGTTTGTGGGGCAGGATGGAGGGAAGAAGGAAAGAAAATGCCATTTATACTCAAACATATTTTGTTTGGTACATGGAATATTCCAAAGTAATGAATTATTTCGACATTAAAGATATGTCCCCTATAACGAATGATGGGTGCAGAGTGGATAATAATGCATGATGGAAATTACACATCTATTACGACGCTGCATGCTTCAGGCCATGACATTAAAATTAACTGCGTGAACTCAAGAGAGATTTTTACCCGGGAGGAGGCTGGGGGCAAAGTACCATGGTACTTACTGTTCAAGCCAGTGAAGGAAGCTGGCTGGAAAAGCTATGACTGAGGAAAGAGAAGCGTGGATGGAGAACAAGGCCCAGAATTCAGTGACCCTGGACATCGCTGGACAAAGTGCACAGGTTTTCACCTGCTGTCCTGACTCGATTTCTTCTTCCCAAAGAGAAACAATGGATCACTGACTTGGTCTAGAGTCAATTTTCTTGTCCGCTGAAGCTTAGTTTCTTGTCTCTGGTCATCTTAGTTTTGCTTCCTTGTATAAAATATTCAGAGGACAGAAATATTGACCTCAAACATCAAGCAAGTGTCTAAGGGGAAAGCGTAATAGGCAGAGAGGATTAAAGGAGAAAATGAAACAGAATAAACATAATGTATAGGGAGCTGGCGTGTGGACACCCCCCCCCCCCGGCCCCAGGTCTTATTTGAGCTCCCGAGGGGCTCCCTGCCCCATACACAGGTGTGCACCCACGCGCACACGCATGTGATAGGAAATTGCGCTCCACTCCGGCCATCTAGGTTTGCTTCCAGTATTTTTTTCTGGGGTGTCTCTTTGCTCCCAGCTACAACCCTACACACTCCTGTCGAGAGTCTGAGGCATCGTCAAGGTGCAGAGTCACTGAAATTTTACTCTGGGTATTAAAGGGGAAAAACACAAGCAATGACTAGTCACGGTGTGTGTTAACTTTTCCCTGTGTGGGGAGTGTGGGATGATTCCCATCCTGTAATCACTTTAGTGGGGTCTGCACTGCTGTTGTGCCCATTCCTGACACCGTCTAAGGCTCCCGACTCTCTTGCTAACATATCACTCTCATGTCATCTTGTCCTGTTGGCTCCCGCCCCTGCAAAGACTACTTTCTGTCTTTCGTTTGTGTTTTATATTCACACACAAACGGCAACGACCTCTGGTTTTCTCACAAGTCCCTTCAAAACTAAGGTGACCAAGGGAAAGCCGGGACGGCTCAGCGGGTTGAGCGCTCGCTTTGAGGCCACGAGGACCGGGGATCGAATCCCGGCTCCGGCCCAGGCAGGACCCACATGCTGAACTGGGGAGTTCCCACAGTTCGGTTCTCTAGCTGTCTCTGTCTCTGTCTCTCTATCTGTCAAAAGTAAAATTAAAAAAAAAATATGCACTGGAGATAAAATAATTACTCTCTATAAATATAAAAAGATATAAAAAATAAATAAATAAATAAATAAAACTAAGGTGACCAGATGTTAACATTGGTAAAGTGGGACACCATTGACCGGGGGGGAGGGGGTTCTTGATGAAACATTGGGTCTATCTCCCGCCGTTCCCTAGCTTGTCGTGCATTCTTCCCAAAAATCAGGACTTTTTTAAAATGCCGCGGGACGCGGGACAAATTGTTAAAAATCAGGACTGTCCCGCCAAAAGCGGGACATCTGGTCACCTTATTCAAAACCCAAACGTGAAAACGTTTCCGCTAGTTTTGCAAACCTCGTAGCCCAGCCCCGTTGTGCGTACGCAGGAGCTGCTGTCACCTGCTCCGTGAGTAGTGGCGCCGTCAGACCAGCTGTGCGTGTGATGTCCTCGCTCCGGCCTCAATGGACGGCACAAGCCGCAACGATGAGACGCCTCGACGCACACAGTGTGTGTTGGCACAAGCCGCGACGTCTCCCCTTTAAACAGCACAAGACGGGTCATTCTGGCGCTATGACGGCCACCTGTCCGCATCACTTTGGGCCATGATTTGCAACAATATAATTTTCCTTCCTAGCTGCCTTGGATGCTGGCAATTTGAAGGCTGGAGTTTAAGTACGGGGGACAAGTGGACATAAAACGGCCATGCAAGGCCTGTCAGCCCCACAGTGAGGACAGCGAGAGAGAGAACCCGCAGCGCCCTGTCAGCCGGCGGGCGTGAGGCTGTCCGCGTGGCTCAGTGCATGTTCCTTAGCTAGCAGAGGTCAGGAGCCGTGAACGTGGGCAGCACTCAGTGCCAAGTGCATAGGAGGCAGCGACCTACATGAGCCCTTCCAGGCAAGCATGGCACCCCACAAATTGTGTTTATTAAAAATAAGCAACGGTTTTAAACATTCCAACACAAGCTTCATAAAAGTATCTGAAAGGGTTTCAAGTGGCTCTATGCTGGCCAGAGCTCGTATCGTAGTGTCTTTGCAGGAGCGAGTTGGTTTGATACGTACGCTCGCCGCATGGGTGGCCGTCTGTCTGGGCCACGATGCGGTATACGAGTCACCCTAGCGCGACCCCGGGCACCTGCAGCTTCAGCATGAGCAGCGTTCACTCACGGGCAGAGCTGGGCCACCGCACTGTCCACCCCAGAGGCGACTGTGGGGCTGACACAAGCAACCCATCAACGATTAGCCCGTAAGAGACAAGTCTTGCTGCCCTGATTATCTGGGCCATTCCCACAGACCATGAAGGCACACAAGCCAGAGCACAACTCTTCAAAACGTAAGAGGAGCTCAAAGCGACCACCAGCCCCAAGTCCAAGGCCTTTCCGAGCGAGCGCAGGGAGAACGCGAAAGGGGCCCGTCCCCGGCTTCATTTCCGGGCAAGGGCAGGGCGGCCAGAGGGCGGTCTGGAAGCAAGGGTGACGCCGCTCGGATGACCAGGCAGCACGGCCACTGCTCCCTGGAATCTTCTAGAATGTGGCGGTTAGAGGGGCACGGGCAGGGGAACCGATGCTCTGCTGAGCCCGTGCGGCCCCCTCTCGTACAGAGCGATGCGTTTTTATGTCTTGGTTTACGTGCACAGACTTTCTGGAAGGGTAGAGTCTGACAGCAGGTGGCTGGTTGAGGGCGGGGTATGGAGAGCTGGGAATGCGGGGAGGGGGAGCGTGAGGGGTAGAACTCTCAACTGTTTGAAAACACTTGAGTTTTCTATTGCGAATGCTTTAGCTACTTCTGGAAGTAGATGAAATAGCAGGAACGAATCGTCAGTCACCTCCAGTTCAGAGGCTGCTACTTGGTGGGGACAAGTTGGTCAGGTAGAGCTTCCCTGCCAGGAGCCGTCACCAACGCGAGTCCCAGGGAAGAGGAAGAGGAAGAACACCTCTTCAGGCAGAGAGGCCGGCTCGCCCCGGGGTTTTGCTGGCACAAGGCCAGTCATGGCAGAAGAAAACACACCTCCTCCCCCGGCTCGCAGCGTGTGCATAGAGAATACTTTCTGACACTGCCTGGGCCCCTGAAGACACCGACCTTCTCGGGTTTTTTGTCAAGCTCTCTGGACGCACGTGCCTCTCAGCCACTTCTGCAAAGGCTTAAACATGAACTCAAGTGTGGTTGGCATCCACGAGTCACCATCCCGTTACCCTTGAGCCGGGGTGACCCTCCAATGGGTCACAGTGAGCTGAGAAGGACATTTTACAGCGAGTCCTCACCATGGGGTAGCAGGGGAATTCTATAAGAATTTCCATATTCATAAAGCTTAATTATAGCACAACTGCCAATCTGTAAAATAAGGCCCCATCTGATTACGACTTTCAAGTCTGAAACATGAGCAAGGAGACAGAGGTCCCCGCGAGCACAGGTGACAAGGAACTCAGGGGCAAAAAGGAAGCAAACTCAAAACAGACCAAGAGATGCTCTATTGACCCAGAAAAATGAAACTGTCAATCATAGAAAAGGTCTCATTATGTACCTGTAGTCCACCATAAGGTGCAAAATGGTGAATAAAGTGTCAAATAAAATCATGGATTTAAGACATGAGCCCTACAGATTTTACAGATTGCCGTTACTGAGACAAATAGCTGCAGAGGCTGCCTGCACATCCCATCTGTTCGGTAGCAGCCCACTGTGGCTACCGCTCCAAGCCCCTGCTGTGATAACCCAGAAACCCTGCGTGCTCCTCTGGTGAGCGGGGGAGCATCCTGACATTATGGGCATTGAGGGGCTTCAGCAATGCATGGACAGTACCTCCCCAAGTCCTGCTTTGCCTGCTGAGATGTGCCAATGTGCCATCGGAGGCCAAAAATACACACATGCGTCTCTTTGACAAGAGCGGAGGCAACTCAACTCTGGCAGGGCTGGCACCTCCCAGCAGAGAAATGGCCTCCATGCACACAAGTTCTTACCTTTTTCCTTTTGGGAAGAATCTCTGGTGTGGTCTCGTCCATAGTAGATGCAGAAACTCATGGCATTCCATGGTACTTCCTGTCCACAGGCACTGGGGCTCAGGTGAATATCTATCTATCTATGCATCCACTCATCCATCCACCCACCCATCCATCCATCCACCCATCCACTCATCCATCCACCCATCCATCCATCCATCCATCCATCCATCCATCCATCCACCCATCCACCCACCCATCCATCCATCCACCCATCCACCCATCCACCCACCCATCCATCCACCCACCCACCCACCCATCCATCCATCCATCCATCCATCCATCCATCCATCCATTCATCCATTTATATCATCTATCAACAGTCCATATCTATCGATCTACCTATCATGTACTTCCCATCCATCCATCCACATTTATCCATCCATCCATCCATATCTATCTATCACGTGCCTGTCACTAATACATTTACCTAAGCTCACAGGGGACACAGTCATGATCCTCACGTGGTCAATCATGGTTGTGTGCAATGTGCCCTCAACTGACATTTAAGGCTAAGGCTGCTGAAAAGAACCATTTGCCAAATCACTTACATGTAAGCAAAGACCAAATGCATTTCACAAGGTGAGTGTGAGGAAATCCATTGCATACAAGAGAACAGCAGACGTAGCATGAAGGTGTATGGCACCTCAACGTCAGGGACTGCAGCTGCCGGTCACTGTGCGCTCAGCATGTGCTGGGAACCACGGTGAGTGTTCTCACACCCGTTACGTGGCTGCGTCTTCACAACACCTTTCTCGGGTGGGGAAGCGAGCCCTGAGGGTTACATGCAACAGGAGTCACACAGGTGGGGAGCAGCAAACACGCGACATGGCCACAGATCTGTTTGATTTAAACCCTGAATCCTGTGGCCCCTCTCCAAACCCTAATGAAATGACCAAGGAGAGAGGATGGAAGGAAGGAGAGAGGGAGGGAGTGGGTGGGGGGGATCTAAGTGCAGGAAAATAGGAATGACGCCAATCAACTGGACAGAAAGTGTGGAACTTTATAAATTCCCATAACACCACCACATTTAAGATCCATGTGCAATTCCAAAATGGAAAAAATATCTGAAACCTGAGAAAGTATCTTCACGACTCGCCTGGAGGCAAAACGTGGCCGTAACTGGCAGGAGATCCTTCGGCCCTGGTTTATCACGCCCAGAATGAAAAGTGCATATTCCGATATTTGGGTCGCAGAAACCAGAAAGCAGTACCACCCCGGGGAGGGCGGGGGAGGGCAGGGCACATGCAGAATACACATGATGCCGCGGAGGAACACAGTCAGTCTCCAAGGCTTGGATAAGGGCTGAGAGCATGCAGTGCCCACTGACCCAAAGAATCCCTCTCCGTAAATGTCCTTGACGATCAAAGCAGCTCGTGAGCCAAGGCCAACCAGCCATGGCAGAAACGAACGGGGACAAATCAGTGAGCATCTCAGCGGGGGACAAGGACCAGCAGCCTGCTCTGCGGAAGGAGAGCAGGGCCATGTTATCACATTAGGATCTGACACCATCCTCTCTCCCCTCCGGGCTAACGTCCTAATGCAGTTTAGTCTGAGCACCCCCAGCCGCTCCTGCTGGGCCCTGATTACATTGGCAGCCCCAGGCTCAGCAGCCCGTCTTGACCTTGAGGTTTGGGACACAGAACACGTTGGGGGCAGTTTGTATAGAAAAATGGGGAGAGCTGGGAAAACATATCTAAGAGAGACCTGAAGGTGAAGCTCAACACCTGTGCTCTCATTTATACACACTTCTGCATCCACCGAGGAACGGCTTCTGCGGTTTAGAGACGCCTAAATATGTCGTAAGGGTGCCAGGCTAGGCACAGAAAGGGTGAGCAGGAGGCTTGCTGTATCCTGACTGTTGAAAGACGAATGAAAGGTGGCTCAGTCTACACCTCCATCTCTGTGTTGGCCGTGAAGGGCCCGCTTTATTATCTCCTGGCTTTTTCTGTGTGTTTGAAATGCACAACCTGAGACATCTATAAACTAGATTCTAGAAAAACAGAATGTTCACATTTGTTTGACCCATAGTCAGTGCCTGGTGCTGTATGAAACCACCTAGCCCCTCCCTCTCCCCCTGGGTGGGAGAGCGGGGGCGGGGGAGAGGGGGCGGGGGCATCAAATATATGCGATAGAGAGAGGACGCTGGGTGGTGAGCACATAATTCGATGCATAGACAATGGAATGTAGAATTGTGCACCTGGAAACCATGTCATTGTTACCAGCCAATGTCACCCCAATACATTTAACAACTAAAAAAATAATAAATTAAATTGATAAATAAAAAGAAAGAAAACACCTAGCCCTGACTTGATCTTTAATCTCTGACCCTAAGGCTCAGAAGAACACTGCTTTTACATAAATCAGCCTTAATATCCTTAAATTCTAAAGTATTATTTCCCAAATTATAGTCTAAGGCAGGTGTCTCCAAACTTCTCAGCCCACGGGCCGCATTAACTATCAAACAGCAGTTTGGGGGCCGACGACACACTCGAGGTCCAAATAAAAAAGAATCAAAACATAGATGTTGTTTTTAATTATTTATTTAATATGATTTTATTCAGATTAAAAGGTCTCCACAGGCTGGATGAGAGGGCCTCACAGGTCGCATCCGGCCCGCGGGCCGTAGTTTGGAGACCCCTGGTCTAAGGAGTATCACAGGTGGTCTTGGAAGATAAACGTGAATAAAATAAAAATCACCGTGATCACTTCGGAGTCACGGCGCGTGATTTTTCAGGAAAGCACCGAGTGGCTTTCCTGAATGTTCTGAACCCACGTGACCTCTTTCCGATCTGCGTCAGCTCCCCGTGGACCCAGCTTGGCAAATGCTGGCCAGAAACATTCCACCGGATCAACCGGGAAGGCACGCGGGTGCCGTGGAGACGCGTCACGCACGTGAGAGGACAGTGTTCCTTAGGGCCCGGGCCTTGTCCCAGAAGCTCAGCGCTCAGCACCAGCAGGGACACCGCACGCCGCGGAGTGCGCCGTTAGTTTTTAAAATGTGACATCCGTCATCTGCCCTTTCCTGCTGTGGTGATGTGTCAGTGGTCGTGTCTAACCGTGTGCGCCCCAGGGTCCAATAAGGCAGGGCCGCGATCCTACCAGGGACACCCCCCCTCAGCTCTTCACCCCGGAATTCTTCAAATGGACACAAAAGACACACCAAGCGAACGTCCGCGTGCGCATCGCCCGTTTCGACGGGGCCACGTCTTGGCCCCCACGCACTAGACCCGAGGAACTTGGAGGAAAGCCCAGATATCATGAAGGTGTTCTGTTCTGTTTTGTTTGAAGAACTAAATGTCTGTTAACATTTGTTACTGAGACCAAAGAAACCACAGCCCTCGCCCTGAACACGGGCATGGACGTAAATACATACACACACAAAATGCACACTTATTAAAACAAAACATCCCATTCCCGGCCCCGGCCCGTGCAAACCCACATGCTGAGCTGCGGTGCAACCGGTAACCGCGGGGATGGCGGCGAAGGCTCCCGCCTCCCGTGCGGGAGGCCCCGGTTCCGTTCCCACCGCACACGGCCCCACATGCACCCGTGTGGAATGAAACCACGTCCCAACTAATGATGTGCAACTATGGAGACTGCCCTGGGCCCTCCTCCCTTCTCTCTCTCACACCTTCTTTCAAAAACAATCAAATGAATCTTTCAAACAAATCATCCTGGGTGCTTTTTAAGGCCGACGTCCCGGATTCATTTCCCGGCCCGGCCCGGGAAGGTTGTCAGTGGGTCTCTGTCCTGTGCAGTTCCTGCTGATAAGGAGGCAGCACGATAAAGTATTTGCTCCAGACACGGGCACTGACGCGGCAGCACACTCGTGACCGCCGGATCGGTTTGATGCACACAAACCAGGCAACAGAAGCAGGTCGGCGGGCTGGCACAGAGGAGGCAAATCAACAAGTCTTTGCATGAACCGTGCGGCCGTAAGAATACGGGCTCTGTGGCGGAAACGGACACGGATGGCCCATCTGCGTTTCCTTCCTTCTAGCTTTTCGCTCTTTTCCATCGAGGGTCAGTCCCTCTCACAGTTCCAAAAAGTGTCCCAGTTTCTGTCCCAACTAATTCTTTTTAAATAAGGATTTGAAACAAAAGATAAATGAATCAACTTTAAAACCAAGGAAAAAACACATTCTAAGTTGTTCTTTTTCCACCTGTCTCTTAAATTCTGGCCACATCTGAAAACTACTACTAAACAAATGAACTTCCCTATAAAACCTGGATTTCACATGCTGTGTAATAACCTGACATACCTGGAGAATCGTACTAAAACTTTACGTAGGTTCTGACCTCATCACCTTGAATGTCCCCGCTGTTAAACGTGGGGTTTCAAATGTTAGACCCTCATGCTGCCTCAACTAACAGACCCCCAAAACAAAAATACCCTAAATCTGTAGGCCTTCCTATTCTACTTCTGAATAACTATTTCATAGGGACACAGATAAAACACCTATAAAGCAATAGTCACTGTTAGTAAAGACAAGCTTAATCTTAGATCGTGAATTTAAAATAGAAGCAAGAGTGGATATTTCCCTGTGTACAGCAAACATAAAATTGGAGTTTATTGGTGATGAATGTGTGATAAATGTATATTCTAAATACCTGGAAGCAATTCTCTAGCTTCCTTATTTTTCTTTAATAGAAAGTAATTATTTGGGAAGCCGGGATGGTTCAGCAGGTTGACTGCTCACCTTGTAGCTCCAGGGTCTGAGGATCAAATTCCATCCCTGACCCGTGTGGACCCAAATCCTGAACTGGGTTGTGCTTCCCATGCAGGAGGCCCCCAGTTTGGCTTTTGCCCCCAGTTTGGCCCTTGGCTCAAGGGGGTGAGCCTCCCATGTGGAAGGCCCCTGGCCTGGTTCCCACCCTGCACGGCCCCCGCTCACTTGTGTGGAACAAAACCATGTTGAAAACTGACGTACAACTATGGACACTGCTCTGGGCCCTCCCCCTTCTCTCTCTCTGTCAAAACAATAAAATAAATTAAAAAAAAAAAAGAAAATAATTACTCATGTACTTCCTATCTACAGAATATTCTTTTCAAAAGTCCCAATACAAAATTAAAGACATTTAAAAATAAAGATCTTGGTAATTTTGATGAAGAAGAGAGAAACATCTATGTTTGTTTCCCCCACTTTGGGTTGTTTTTGGTTTTGATTTCTTTTTTGGCATCAACAAGTCAAACCCAGTAAACAAAGAGTGAGAGACTCAGGAAAATCAACGTGGGCTCATGTGTTCAGGATCATCAACAAATCTTGCAAGGAGTTCAGTGCACGTCACCGCTCAGGCCTCACAGACAGCAGCGGTTCCGTGCACCTCGCGTCTAAAATGGCTTTCGGCGCCTCAGGAATGGCCTGAGCAGATGGGGTGCTTAGGTCTTTCTTCACTGAGGGAACTCAGCAGAAGAGGAAATGCCTGAGACATGCACTGGGACACAGATGGGCAGAACCTAGCGTGTAGGCCCGCGGTCACTTCGGGGGAGCATTCTAAAATGACCCACAAGGCTGGGCATAGTCTTTTCTTGAACAGTTGATTATTCATGGTGGGAATTTAGACAAATGTTTTCAGCCTGAATCCTAGAATCGGTGTTTAGAGAACAAGTTGTTCAGCTCATCAGTCGGGGCTGCAGAGCAGGTCACGTGTGTCCCGATGGTGCGTGTGCCCCGGCTTTTCGGTGGAGGGCTCGTGTCTGGCCGCTGTCCCTTTTGGGAAGTGGCCCTCCTCAATTTCAGGGTCATTCAGCTGTCTCAGCGATAGGGTCCCGATTCAAACAGATAACGACGCCAAGAACTAAAAATGCCACCATCTAATTAGGGAAGGGGAAACTCAGCAAGGCTTTTCTTTCCTAATATCACTCGTGGTTTGACGACGGCTTGATGAAGGCTTTTCCTGAAAACCCCTCCTTTTGCTGGACCCAGAACTGTAGCGGAAGCTTCTGGTACAATGCAACGGGCATGCAGAGAGGGGAAAAATGCATGCCCCAGGAGCAAGTGAAGCAGGACAGATGGGTCAGAAAGGGGGAGAGGCTGAAGATTTCAATAGGAAACAGTCCAAAAACAAAACGTTTACCAACCACAGAAAGACGCTGCTGGAGATTTACGGCAGAGGCGGCAGCCTCTAGGAGCCGCGTTCATCTCAGTGACGCGCGGCAGGTGGAAGGAAGCGAGCAGGGCCTGCAATTCATGCAGACGTGGGTGCTCAAGTGTTTTGTTTTGTTTTTATTTGGGGGTGAGGGGGAAGAGGGTCTGTTGTCCCATAGTTTTCCTTACCTCCTCAGTATGTCCCTGGTCCATAAAAAAAAAAATCAAGAAACATTAACCTAAGGGCATTTGCACCTATGAGTGTGTGTGTGTGTGAGTGTGTCTGTGTGTGTATATGCAGGTAAACATTCCCATATGGATGGCATATTGCTTGCATGAAAATGCATTTTAAGTATTTCATTAGAAATAAAACTCAGAAACTCGGGATTTTTAAGCCGATTTCAAAATATTTCATTTTGAGAAGTGCAATTTTCAATAACCTTCTTTTTCTTGACAGAGAGAGAGAGCTAGAGAGAGACAGAGATAGAGAGAGACAGAGAGAAGGGGGAGGGCCCAGAGCAGTCTCCATAGTTGCACATCATCAGTTTTCGATTTTGTTTCACTTCACAGGTGGGCTCAGAGCTGCTCAGGGGAGGAGCCGGGCTGGGGGCCTCCCACATGGGAAACCCACCCTGGTGAGAACTGACCTGGGGGCACACCCCAGTTCAGCAGATCCTTAGTCCCCGGGGCTACAAAATGAGCGTTTAACCCGCTGAGCCATCCCAGCTTCCCCGAATAAACTTCTTTTAGATCACTACGTAGTTAAAATCACTCCACTAGTCCTTGCATTTCCTCCAAAATCAAAAGCCCACTGATCTAAAATGATATGTTCACTGGCTCTATCTCACCTGCACCCTTTTTTTCTTCTACAATTTTTTTTTTAAAGATTTATTTTGACAGAGAGAGAGAGAGAGATACAGAGACAGAGAGAAGGGGGAGGGCCCAGAACAGTCTCCATAGTTGCACATCATCGGTTTTTCCACATAGTTTCATTCCACAGGTGGGCACGGGGCTGCACAGGGCAGGAACTGGGCCGGGGTCTCACCCCGGTGAGAACTGAACTGGGGGCGCTCCCCAGTTCAGCATATGGGTCCGCACGGGCCGGGGCCGGGGACTCAATCCTTGGTCCCCGGGGCTGCAAAGTGAGTGCTTAACCCACTGAGCCATCCCGGCTTCCCCATACGATTTATTTTTATTGTTTTGAGAGAAGATGAGAGAGACAGAGAGATGAAGAGAAGGGGGAGGTCCCAGAGCAGTCTCCATAGTTGTACATCATTAACTGTGACATAGTTTCATTCCACACAGGTGGATGTGGGACTGCGCAGGGCAGGAATCGAGCCAGGGGCCTCCCACATCGAGGGGAGAACCTTCGCCACCATCCCGGCGGTTACCAGCTGCACCGCAGTTCAGCTTGCAGGTCTGCACGGGCCGGGGCCGGGATTCCATCCGAGGACCTCACGATTGCAAGGCAAGTGCTCAACCTGCTGAGCCATCCTGGCCTCCCCACCTACAGTTTCTAGATGCAGCTTCCTAAGTGCCTGGTCCCTATTGAAACAGGCACACCCACATACCAAGCCATGCGCTGTGTTTACCGAGTGTGTGTGTGTGCGTGTGTGTGTGTGCGCCCTTACATAAACAAGAAAAGTCAAGGCACAGTGTGTTGGCTGGGAATCCAGGGCCCAGGAAATGCTGTGAAATGTCTATAAACCTCTTGGCACATGAGACTTGTTCCCCAACCCACCTTCAGTGCTGTATTTTAATAAATGCAGCCGCATAAAATGGTGAGGCGGTTTTTAAAATAAAATCACATCATGAAAATCCAAGGAGACAGCTTCGGCTTTGGGACTAATAAATATGGGTGACGGGGAGCCCACTTTCCCTGTGAGCAGCGTCATGCTGTGAACCTCAGCTCCGATCCGCCCACCCAGACAGTCCACGTGGGAGGGGAAGTGGCTGTGACGTTGTACATGGGAGCGGTGGGGAAAAGAGCAAAGGAAAGCTCTTCTTAAAGCGTGAAGAGTCATTTGAAAGAAAATAGCACCATTTTGACGGAAAAGTGGCTCAGTCAATATTCATTCAAGTAACATGGATTAAGCCCCCACTGTGTGCCAGGCATTCCCATGTGAGACCCAAGGTCACTGGGAAGAGAGGAGCTTCAACAAAAGTCAGCAGTTTTTATCCTAGATGGCCGATTTATTTTGATTTTTCTCTCCCTGTGCAATATTGTCTCAAAAAGTATTAACCGTGTTGTCCTCAAACCACAAAGAAGGGGAAGCCGGGATGGCTCAGTGGGTTAGGCGCTCACTTTGCAGCCCCGGGGACCAAGGATTGAATCCCGGCCCCGGCCTGTGTGGACCCATATGCTGAACTGGGAGCTCCCCCAGTTCAGTTCTCTCTCTGTCTCTGTATCTCTCTCTCTCTCTGTCAAAAATAAATAAACAAATTTTTTTTTAAAAGCCCACAAAGAAGTGCTCTAAATGTGTCAAGTTCAGAGCATATATCTTGCTTGGATTAGACTGTATTTGGAAATGTTTTTCTTGTTAAATAAGTCCCTACTCTCGTTATGGTGGTTGGAGTTTCTGTCATTTTCAGTCGACAATCTTCATTGACTCGTGCGTTTATAGGCTGTGGGAAACTGAAAAAAAAAAAAAGTTTTTAAAGGAGGAAACATCTCCGTCTTCCACAGAGGCCGAATTGCAATACGGGACGTTGAAGAAGTTCTCAATGCTCTGTGCCTCAGTTTTCTCATCTGTAAAATGGGGCTGATATAAGCCCAGCATATTTCTTCGAGACAAAAATGGGGTATTGGGATAGCAAAAACAGGACAGAGTTACGTAATATTCCGTATTCATGAAAAAGTAAGATGCTAACAAAAGTTCTATTACATGAATATACGTGAATCGAGCTAACAATTATTCTTCTGTGACAGGACTCACACAAAAATTTAGGCAGACATAGAACATTTCACCACAATCGTACTATGAATATTTGTTCAGTGAAGTCATCTTAAGTAGCAAATTTGGGTCTTCCAACACTTTATCATAAAATGTCTCATGCTCCATGACACAACTTTGTTTCACAACCAGCAGAGCCCTCAGTGACTCAACACTTAATCTAGATTTCTCCTTTGACCCCATACTGTTCATAACAGAAAATATTTTTTCAACAGGTGTGGTACTTCCTGGAGGACAAAGAATAAACCCTACAATTTTACAAATGTCTTGGAAGTCTAGGCGTTTTTCACTCCTTTCAGAAAAAAATCTTTACCCATTCATCACATACAGAAATGTTTTCTTTATTCTATGTATCCTACTGCCTCACAATTGTAGCTTCTATGAGGATCCCCTGATTGAACACACAGAGTTGTTTCTGTTTCTGTGTGTGAGGAGTTCCTGGTTCAGGCTGTTCGTATGTCCTTCCATTCAGGTGTCTCCCTTAGCAGCACTCGCTTGAGAGTCTCAGTGTTCCCTACACGGCACTTCCACTTGTTACATTCTAAGCTGGTTTCATAGAAATTCTCAGCAACTTCAAAAAACTTAGCCTCCAGGGGAAGCCGGGATGGCTCAGTGGGTTGAGCGCTCACTTTGCAGCGCCGGGGACCCAGGATCGAATCCCGGCCCCGGCCCGTGCGGACCCATGTGCTGAGCTGGGAGCTCCCCCAGTTCAGTTCTCTCTCTGTCTCCGTATCTCTCTCTCTCTCTGTCAAAAACAATAAATAAATAAATGGGTCTCCTTAAAAAACAAACAAACAAACAAAACTTAGCCTCCTTAATTTCTCCTGAATCCACTAATATTTTCAGTTGTTTTTTAACATCAGTATTACAAACACGTCACTTTTCCTGAACTCTAATAAATTGTTTATGGCTGCTCTGTAGCTGAAATATTATCTTTTTCAATTCAACTCGTGTAAGTTTGGAATATAGACACTTGACCTCTTGCAAATAACCGCCACAATTTCAAACAGGGACTTGCACAGCATCTGTGCAACATCACAGGACGTTTTTCTTGAGAAAGACAATAAGAACGAAGCGCATCGCGCATGCTTCAAACTCTGTCAACTGATGGACCCCAGGACAAAAACCGTGTATTTCCATGCTCTAACAATACAGCATAATTGTTTCCTGCAAAGCCACAAAAGCTTTTCAGTGCTTCGACTCTGTGTACATATGGAAGTATTTGTATACGTTCACTGCAAAACATTCAAAGCAATGAGTAAACAGTCGACAGCACGCTAGAGACAACTGCATGTAAGGTATGCCCACCGGTGCCCAAAATCAGCCTCTTTGGTTGAGTTTCACGTTTTGGCCACACATTATTTCTGCCAAGTCTTCTGCAACCCCAGCGTGAGTGTCCATGCACACAAAGCAACCATGTCGTTTTGTAAAACTCGTCAGTGACTTCCTTCAGCATGCTGTCTCACTGGGTAAGGGAACAAAGTCTCACATTGGGGCAACATCAAGTTCCATGTCTCCCTTGTGTGATGCATCTAAACTGACTGTACTGCTTTTCTTTTATTTGTATCCTCTATTACTTTGCCCAACAGGTATGGTAATAAAACCATTGGTAAGCAGCTAATAAAGTAAGGGGAGAACTGTTTATTTTGATAAAATCCACAGACCATTAGTTCCGGAGCATTCTAATGCTTGTCCAGGGAAATTACGCGGGTCCCTGACCCATGATGCCTCCAGCGTATCTCACATTTTAGCAACTCTTCTTCAACAGAATTACGACGGATCTGACTCCGTGGCAAGCTCCACGTGAAGATGACTTTCTTACTTGTGTGACATCGGAGTCCCTGAGCGCTAGAAACCCTCTGCCCCTCTTCCCCGTGCAGCGGGGAGTCACGGCGCTCAGATGCTGAACGATCGACCGCACCTGAGAAAGGTAGCACGTCTCAGAAGTGCGAGCGCTCAGTGCAGCATCGTCGGCTTGTTTCAGTGACATGTCAGGAGGTGACGGACGCGTCAGTAACCCAAAACGCTGGGCAGGGCAGCCACGTAGCGAGAGGAGTTCCAAAGGGGCAGAGCGAGCGTCAGATGCGTGTGACCCGCAGCAGTCCACTAGGGCTGCCATAACAAAATCCCATAGACTGGGCGGCTTAACCAACAGATGTGTGTTTGCTCCCAGTTCCGGAGGCTGGGGGTTCGAGGTTAGGCTGCAGGCACGGCCGGGTTCTGGTGAGGTCGCTCTTGCCCTCTCGCTGTGTACTCATGGGTCCCTCTTCCTTCTCATAAGGTCACATTCCTATCAGACTTTAGGGCCCAGCACTTACGAGCTCACTCGATCTCACTCGACCGTAATTGTCCCCTAACAGCCTTATTGCCAAATGCAGTCACAAACTGGGGGGAGGGCTTATGAATCTGGTGGGGTGAGGGGGTCACAATTCAGCCCATAACATGACCTGGAAATGCAAGCCAAGCTGTCTGCCTCTCTCCCGGTGTGTCAGCTCCGAGCCATCTCGACTCTGCTCCCATCCAGGCCCCCAGCCCGGTCTGACACAGGGCGGCTGCGTCCGCGGAGGGGCAAGCTGCTGACGGTGTGGCTGGCACGTGGCACCCAGGGCGGGGGCGCACAGGGGAGCTCCGATGTCAGCGCTTGGTGCTGAGGCTTTCTGCGTCTGTCCGTCTACAACGTACTTCTATTTAACGGTCTCGTTCAAAGCGCATTCATCGGCTAGCTATTACGTGTCAGGCAGGAGACAGGCCAATGTAAAATACGTGTGAGAGAGGGTCAAAGAGGAATTGGGGGGGTCTGTTCATGTACTGGGTCGAACCCCCAAGTTCCAGCATCTCAGGGTGTGGCCTTATTGGGGGATGGGGTCACTGTAGACGGAATTAGTTTAGATGAAATCACACTGGAGTCAGGTGGGCCCTCCATCCAATATGACTGGGTCCTTATAAGGAGCAGGGACGGGACACGGAAGACAGGCCGTGACTGGAGGGACACGTCTACACGTTAGGAAGCACAGAGGACGGCTGGAGACTCAGAAGCTGGGAGTGCAGCGTGAAAAGCCCTCCCACAGGGTGGGCCCTGCTGGCGCTTTGATCTTGAACTTCTATCCAAACGCTCTGCCGATTTGGCCGGCCGGCTGTTTCTTGTGTCCACACAGCACCAAGTGCCACAGGAAGGGAGGACAGAGGGCAGGAGATCCTATACGTGGACGACGACATGGAACTGTCTCCCTGTGGGTGGGGCCCGGAAGAACCCGGGTCCCCGTCTTTGGCCACCTGAGAACCATGTGGGGTGAGGTCTAGCTACAGGCAGGGAACGTTGGGATGTTAGACAACATAGTCCTTAAACTCCAGAGCTCATTCACTTGCTTTCTCCAGCAGTTTGGTGCTTGGCGTGTTTAAAAAGTGATTGTTGACCAGCTGAGAAAGAATAGCATCCTGAAGGAACCTGAAGCGACGGATTCTATAGAAAAGACGTCACCCAGTGGCTTTGGGACCACGGTCCTCAGGAAGCCCTGTGTGTGAGGTTGGCCATGGGTGTGCGTCTGGGAACTGGGGTGTCGCTGGGGTTCCATCGCTCTGAGGGACAAGATGTAAGGTGACCAGATTTTAACACTGGTAAAGCGGGACACCATGGACTGGGGGGGAGGGGGTTCTTGATGAAAAATTGGGTCTATCTCCCGCCGTTCCCTAGCTTGTCGTGCATTCTTTCCAAAAATCGGGACTTTTTTAAAAGGCTGCGGGATGCAGGACAAATTGTTAAAAATCGGGACTGTCCCGCCCAAAGCGGGACTTCTGGTCACCTTGGACAAGAGTGGTCCTTGCACCAAAGCACCGCACAAAGGGCTCATGCTGAACGCCGGCCCCTCCTGGGCATCCGGGGTTGACGGATGTGCCCGCGGCCGCTGCCCACCGACCGGCCCCAGCAAATCCCGGGAGCCACTCGCCCCTGGCCTCCCGGAAGACAGCATCTCCCCTCGGCTGTCACTGTGTGACCCCCGGGCAGAGCCCCGTGAGAAGACTGCGCTACGGGCCCCCTGGCTGACTCGGCTCCGTACCCTTCCCCTGTCATGAGTCACAGCCGTGGGGACCGCAGCGTGCCCGCCCCGGGGGCCTGCGACTCAGCCGGCCTCTGACACATGAACAGGAAAACGTCTGCGAGGTCCACTCCAGACAAAGCCTGGAACTCCCACCGTCGCGGGCCGGGGAAGTCGAAACTGCCCTCTGGAATTTGAATATCCCGCCACTTTGTTCTCAGGGGCACCAGTGAAACGATCTTTTACCCTCACGAGGAAGTTGTGGGGGAAAAAGAGGCAGTTTCCCTAGATTCCCAGCTAATCTGTGTCAGAGCAGCAAATGGAAGTGGTTCTAGTAACACTTGGAGCAGGAAGACAAGGGGCATTTTAGTCTGACCTGCATAGTAGATGGAGTGTTTACACACGCACAGACACACACACGTGTGCACATACACTAAGGTGACCAGACGTCCTGATTTTTAACAATTTGTCCCGCGTTCCACGGTGTTTTAAATAAGTCCCGATGTTTGGAAAGAATGCACGACAAGCTAGGGAGCGGCGGGAGATAGACCCAATTTTTAATCAAGAACCCCCTCCCCCCCGGTCAATGGTGTCCCGCTTTACC
Source organism: Craseonycteris thonglongyai (assembly GCA_004027555.1). Lineage (NCBI taxonomy): Eukaryota > Metazoa > Chordata > Mammalia > Chiroptera > Craseonycteridae > Craseonycteris > Craseonycteris thonglongyai. Next base: position 63,094 of record PVKE010002202.1, read on the forward strand.
CATGTTAACATCTGGTCACCTTATCATTCACACCACTCCTCAGATCCTACACACACACATACACACACCACTCCTGAGATCCTCCGGCCTAAACGTTTACTACACTTTCTGTTCTTGTGTCCTTTCTTTGTTTAAATATCACATGAGGGGAAGCCGGGATGGCTCAGCGGGTTAAGCGCTCACTTTGCAGCCCCGGAGCCCGAGGACCAAATCCCAGCCCCGGCCCATGTGGACCCACATGCTGAGCTGGGGTGTGCTTCCAGTTCAGTTCTTGCCGGGGCCTATGCGGGAGGCTCCTGGCCCAGTTCCTGCCCTGCACAGCCCTGTGCCCACCTGTGGAGTGAAACTATATGGAAAACTAATGCTGTCAACTATGGAGACGGCTCTGGGCCCTCCCCCTCCTCTCTGTCTCTCTCTGTCAAAAAACAAACAAACAAAAAAACCAGTAAAAGTAAATCTTTAAAATAAATATCACATGAACACACTGTCACTGCGTGAGTGTCTGCCTCAGTAGTTCGGAAGCCAAAAGCATATTTTAGGTCAGGGGCAGGGGCGGGGCTATAACCTACAATTCGGTAGCTTGCGATTTTGAGAACCACCCAGCTTTTTCCATCACTTCCAGGTGGCAGTGAGGTAGCGTGTAAAAGCCAATCTAGTGAGCAACAGCCTTAAGTGGCAACATTACCACCGATTAACGACTTCAAAAAAGTAAACTTTCATGTGGAATACATTTTTCATTTATGTCATTCACCCCAAAATATAGCACTGTGAAAATGTTACAACCTTCCTCCTTTCTTATTCCAGTCTGCTGCCTGCCTCCTGTGCTCAGAGCATTTCCAGGGTTTGAAATGAGACCCCTGTTTGCTGAAAATCAGATAGACAAAGAGATGATTGATTGATAGATAGATAGATAGACATGATGGAAGGAAAGGAGAGAGGGAGAATGAAGAAAAAAATTTCATTTACAGTTTCCTTTCATTTTATCAATTTCTTTTTAGTGACTGTTTTTTTTCTAAATGCTTCTTTAGTCCTGCAACTCCCTGATATTTTAAAGTCAAAGATGGAGCTTCACAGAGACGACGGGTCTGTTCCTGAGGGCGTTTGGAGGCCGACCTCCTCCCCTTTACTGCTAAGCTCCGTGAGGGCACGGCTGGCTCTTATCACCATAGCAACCTGAGCAGCTCTGTAGCCACTTGCCTTGAGCATGCGCAGTGACTAAGAATGAAATTAAAATAGCTCCTATAAAACGAAAACACCTTCTAAGGCCTTAGAAAGAGGGGACATGAGCTCCCGGAGCTGTAGGTCATAGTTACAGGCTCCTCACAGGCTGACTCCACACCCCACAGCCTACACCTGGCTGCGACCATCTGCTGCCAGCCTCTCCCTCCAAACTACAGTCCATCAGATCCGCGCTGGGTTTAGGTTTTCCGAGGGGTGCGGGAGGAACGCCTCACCTAGCTGGCCGGAGGGTTTCTAGAATGTAACTCTCTCCCCGCCCTCAACGCAAACATTCTGCACTGGCCCCTGTTTTGTGAGACTTACCCTCCCTCCCCGGGGCTTGGGGAGGGTTTGTGTTCCTGCAGCATCTTGCCCCACGGGCAGCTCCCACACCCCACCCAGCACAGTAAGCTCTGCCTGAGGCCCCCGAGGGCAGGAACCCTTCAGATGGCACAGGCCCTGCCTTATGTGGATGAGCAGACACAGGCCCTGCCTTATGTGGATGAGCAGACCCAAATGTGACATCCAAGAACCGTAATCAGGGGAAGCCGGGGGGGCTCAGCGGGTTGAGTGCTCACTTTGCAGCCTGGGAGCCTGAGGATCGAATCCCGGCCCCGGCCCATGTGGACCCACATGCTGAGCTGGGCTGTGCCCCCAGTTCAGTTCTTGCCGGGGCCTATGCGGGAGGCTCCCGGCCCAGTTCCTGCCCTGCGCAGCCCTGTGCCCACCTGTGGAGTGAAACTATATGGAAAACTAATGCTGTCAACTATGGAGACTGCTCTGGGCCCTCCCCCTTCTCTCTGTCTCTCTGTTGGTCTCTGTCAAAAAACAATAAAAGAAAATTAAAAAGTAAATAAATAAAACAAAGATTGATCACCAATCACCAATGTCTCCTGTGTAGGGCTCACCATATGTTCTTTCGTATTTAACATGAGAAGAAAATTGTCACTTTTACCCAAAACCCAGGAAGAAGACTGTTATCCGTGGACTTGAACTCGTGGGTCCTAAGAGATTAAATTCTCCTGGAGGGATCACTAAGAGGCTGCTCAGATGGGAAATATCGTAACAGAAAATTGGGCCGGAGCGAAAGAGGGTGGCAGGTTCGCTGGGAAGAGGAAAACGTTTGCTTCTTCCATTTTCCAAATCCGGTTACCCTTGGGCTGCGTCTTTGATGTTAATGCGGCTAAACCCCCCGGTGAGCTTCTCGGAATTTTATCAGCGGAAACAGACACAGGACGCGGGGCTCTCGCGTCGCTGGTCGCCCTCGTCGGGAAGAGATTCACAACAGGCCACTGAGTGGGACCCACGTGAAGGCGCGGATGCTGTTCTTCTCCAGGGTGCGGTCTGATGCGTCTGTCTCCACGTCAGCAACACCCGCAACGCACAGCGCTGTGCGAACCGCTCCATTTGATCGGGCTGCATTCATACTCTGATAGCTGAAAGGCTCTCGTTTTGGTTTAGAGAGGTGAGAGGTTGTTGTAGAAACACATCTAGACTACATCACCTGTGTCCTTCCTAGCTCACCTTAGTGAAGCAAGAAGGCCAGGATGCAACCCATGAAGTGGGGGGAGCTTTACCGTATGAATTTTGAGAAGATGCACACATTCGGTCCATTGGAGCATTCTTTCCAAATATATATTTTTTTAATAAATGAGCTTATTTGTGTTCTTATTATAGGTGATCTAATGACCTCCTATGACAAAGAGGCATGACTTGATTCCTGCGTCTAGAGTCAGGTCAACTTATACCTGCCCTGGAAAGAGGTCCGTGCCTGACCTCATGTGCAATAAGCGAATGCGGCAACCTGGAATGGCTCAGGACACGGTGCAGCTCACCTCACTGGGCTACCACTCCGTACAAGAACGTAATGCAGCCATTCTTATGTTCTCAACCAAGATAAAGGGCAAAAATGAATAAGACACGCCCACCGAAACCATTTGGTTTCTTTTTATAGGACTACACCAACATTTATTTTTCACTGGAAAGAAACTCCTGGGCAACAAATACCCAGTGACCTGAGCCCTGGACTAGAGCGTTGGCATAAGACCAATGCTTGCCTATTTAAAGCAGGCTGCTGCTCCTCCCTCCCCGCACCAGGAGGCTGTGCACCCAGGAGGCTGAGTGGTGGAACCCACATCAGCACAGCACACAGAACTCACCCCGACAAGCAGCTTCCTGCCAAGAGCCCTGAGTGGGAGCAGTGGGCCATGGTCTCCCCCCGGGAACCCCAGCTTTGTTACATCAGCAACTGCTTTGTTCCATCAGCCACTGTGTTATATCAGCTTTGTTACATCAGCCACTAATTCATTATATAGGCTTTGTTACATCAGCCACTACTTTGTTACATCAGCAATTGCTTTGCTACATCAGCTTTGTTACATCAGCTACTACTTTGTTACATAACTTTGTTACATGAGCTACTACTTTGTTACACAAGCTTTGTAAACCAGCCACTACTTTTTTATATCAGCTTTGTTACATCAGCTTTGTTACATCACTCTTGCTTTGTTACATCGGCTTTGTTACATCACTCTTGCTTTGCTACATCAGCCACTATTGCCTCCTCCTGGTCCTACGCTCAGCTGGCTGTCAGGAAACCTACACAAGCTTATTTGCATGGCTGCTCTTGGTTCATCGCTTTTCTCCATGTGGAGACTTGGAGCCAAAGGAAGTGATGTGTGCAGAGTAGACATGTTTCCTGGGATAAGTTTTTCAGCCAGACTCACTGGAGGCTGGGAGGTCTCAGAATCCCAGGAAGAGGGAGCTGGGTGACAGCTGCTGCCAGGGACTAAATCTAAACTAGCTCAACCAGGAGTTGCTGGGGTTATCAGTTTATTTACAAATTAGAGACACATTCGATTCTTACAGGCCATCTGCTGTGTCTATGGCATCCTGGAGCTCATAGCCCCTGCCTGGGTCCCTGAGATCTTCGTGCTACTCAAGGTTGCCCTCTAGAGTCAGACCCAGCGATTCCACTCCTGGGAATTCACATGAAGCAAACCCACATGCCCTGTTAGTGGGAATGTAATTGGTTCAGCCATTGTAGAAAACAGAATGGAGATTCTTCAAAAAATTACTAAAACTACCTTATTAGCCAGCAATCCCACTTGTGGGTGTTTATACAAAGAAAACAAAAACACTGATTCCAAAATACATGTGTACCCCTCTGTTCATTGCAGTATTATATACAACAGCCAAGGTATGGAAGCAACCTAGGTGTCCATCAACAGATGAATGAATAAAGAAGATGTGGGGTAGGGGATGCCTGAATAGCTCAACAGGCTACGCACGTGCCTTGTAACCACAAGGTCCGGGGATTGAATCCCAGCCCCGGCCCGTGCAAACCCACATGCTGAACTGCAGCGCAACTGATAACCGCCAGGATGGCGGCGAAGGCTCTCGCCTCCCAGGCGGGAGGCCCCCGGTTTGGTTCCGCTTCACACGGCCCCACATCCACCTGTGGAACGACACTATGTCACAATTAATGATGTGCAACTATGGAGACTGCCCTGGGCCCTCCCCCTTCCCCTCTCTCTCCCTCTCATCTCTCACTGTTTCTGTGTGTCTCTCAACCTCTCTGTGTCGATTAATTTATTTCCTTCCTTCCTTCCTTCCATCCATTCATTTATCATTTCTGCCATGTGGAACTTCTTGAAACTCCCTTGTGTTTGGTTACATGGCCTACTTACACACAAACAAAACCTCACTATGGATACACCTCTAAATGAGATTAAAAGCCTGTGCTATATTGGTTTTCTGGATACTTTTGTGGAAAAATAAAAGCCTGGTGCTCATCCATGGTACGTGTTATTTTTATAATGTTGCTGAAGCATGAAGCGCTATCATGTGACGAGGACAGAAAAGGGACCTCATCGGTTCCTATCAGCACAACGTCACCTCTGTGTATGAGCATCTGCTCCACTTACCAGACAGAAAACGCCTTTTATTTTATTCAATTAGATTCACATTTTAATTAAAAAAAAAAAAAGTCGATTTGCATAGATGGCAGAAAGATGGACCCCGCCTCTGAGTAGATCACTGATTAGAGATGTCCAGGAAACGTAAGAGCACACACGTTACATTTTACACTCGTCCATCTGTAACCTAGACTGAAAACCTGTATAAGCTCTAGCTGTAGATATCTATAGACAAAGCTTCAAGGCGTGCATTTCTATTTCTCACCCCGGTTTCCGATGGTTCCCCTTCCAGGCACACACTCCTCTGGAGCCAGACACGCCCGTGTGACGTGTGCTGGCCAATTGCACACGAGCAGCAGCGGCACGGGGCCGCATGGTCGTGCTAAGAGGCGGTCTGCCGTTCTCCCAGCTCACTTCCCCTCCGGGGACACCCGCAGGTTGTCTGACGGATGTTAGAAGTCAGCTGAGCCTCCATCCGCCTAGGTCCCGGAGGCGGGAGCCTGCAAATGCTGCCCCAAATTTCTCCCCCCCACACCCCACCCACAAACTCTGATTCTGGGCTCAGAAGGACGGACCTGCCATCAAATCTCTCCATCTGCCATCAAGAAACCACAGTGACCTCTGATGACAAGCAACTGACATCATGAAACAATCGAACGTGGTGCATAAACGTGTACAAATGAGTCTCCACTCTGGCCACTTCAATCATATTTCAGTTTCTAAACTTATTTTTTTTAATCGTCTAAAATGCAGGGGTCTCCAAACTTTTCAGCCCGCGGGCCGCATTAACTATCAAACAGCAGTTTGGGGGCCGACTACACACTTGAGGTCTAAATAAAAAAGAATCAAAACATAGATGTTGTTTTTAATTATTTATTTAATGTTATTTTATTCAGATAAAAAGGTCTCCATGGGCCGGATGAGAGGGCCTTGTGGGCCGCATCTGGCCCGCGGGCCGTAGTTTGGAGACCCCTGATCTAAATGAACAAACTATGATGACGAATCAACCTAAGAGCAAGGGACGGGCTGCTCAGCGACGAGCAGAGGGAGGTCCCATCCACCACAAAGACGCCGCCGAGGACGCGGAGAGCGTCCCTGAGCCCCGCTCACTGTGCCACACTTCGACCGGGGACTTCGGAGCCGATGTGGACTTGGGAAGCGTGTAACGGTTTTTTCATTGTTCCTGCAGAGCAAAGGTACTGCCTAGCAAATCAATCCGCTGAGAAACAAAACGGCTGCATCGCTATGAGACTTCAGTCCTGGTGTCTTATCTCTGTACCTGGACAAAGTTTGGATGGTTTTCAAGGACGACATGAAAACGTGTGTGTGCATGGACTCGCGTGTCCATAGCCTGCCGAGAAAGGCCATCGTGGGTGACCCGTAATCCACATTCGATGCTCAGCACAGCCCTCGCCTGACAGCCGCCAACGGCCATGATCCACACGTGTGCAAAGCAGGACAGCCGGGCGCTGTGCCCAGGGGCACACCGCGGGCAAACCGCCCGACACCAGAACTCAAAACCCGCCAGCAAAGGAGAACCGCACCTTCTTACGGGCGAAGCTTCTGTCCCATCCTCTCCAGATGCAGAACATAAGCCCGGAAACGACTCGTCTACAGATGGAACCGCGTCTCAGTGCTGACCCTACCTTCCCAATCGCATCTTCAAGAAAGAGGTCAGAGACACCGCGTGACCCTCAACCCACGGGGAAGCGTCCAGACGCACGACATTGGGGCTTCCGGCTTCTCAGCGGTAGTTTCAGGGTATCAGCCCGGAGTGTCACCGAGGCCTGTCACAGACGCGGTAAGCCCACCTCCCTATTTCAGGGCGCAGAACGAGAACCACGAGGGCCTTGCACACGCCAAAAGCCGGCGGTCAGGCGGGGCGCCCGTCTAGCCACGCCGTCAACTCCCGGAGCAGAGCTGAATCGGGCCCTGGGGACCCATCTCAAACCCGGCCGTGGCCTCTGATCACACAACACTGTCAACCGCAAGTGCCGTTAGAGACCCGAGTGAGGCCTGAGCCGCCCGGGGGGACGCGGGGAGCCTACCTGAGATGAGTGACACAGTGTCTTTCTCCCATGAGACCACAGCGATGTACGTCTCCACGGAGGAGGGGATAATGCACTTGAAGACCGCCACATTGCCTCTCATGGTTTTCTGGTCCTCCACACGGACTGTGTAGGGCTCCCGTAAGACTGCAAGGCAAGCAGAGGGGTCTGGGTGACAAGCTGGCCACTCCCGGAGCGCCTCGTGCGAGGATGCGTGTCGCACCGCAACCCACGGGTGGCACACCGCAGATGGACGGGGCAGCGGTGGGAGCCACCCGCCTGTCCCGTCGGAGAGCCTTCCGTGCCCCCGCAGGCAGGCGCCCAGTATGCGGACAGGCGGGCGGGCGTCTGAAGCCCTGGTCGGCCCCTTGAAGGCACCTGCACGTTCCAGGGAGAACCCAGCACGGCAGCACACCGCCCTCCCTTGTCCTCCGGGGACCAAGGAAACAGTCTCAGACTAAAAAGGGAGAGGAGGGGAAGCCGGGATGGCTCAGTGGGTTGGGTGCTCACTTTGCAGCGCCGGGGACCAGGGATTGAATCCCGCCCGGCCCGTGCGGACCCATATGCTGAACTGGGAGCTCCCCTGGTTCAGTTCTCTCTCTGTCTCTGTATCTCTCTCTCTCTCTCTGTCTGTCAAAAATAAATAAAAATATTTAAATAAATAAATAAATAAATAAATAAATAAATAAAAAGGGAGAGGAGTTTACAAATTCAAGAAAGGCAACCGCGCCTGAAAACCCTCGAAAACTATGTGACCACTAACTCTGCATGATGATTTTTTAAAGATTTATTTTTATTGTTTTTGACAGAGAGAGAGGGAGATACAGAGACAGAGACAGAGAGAAGGGGGAGGGCCCAGAACAGTCTCCATAGTTGCACATCATTGGTTTTTCCACATAGTTTCATTCCACAGGTGGGCGGGGCTGCACAGGGCAGGAACTGGGCCGGGGTCTCACCCCGGTGAGAACTGAACTGGGGGAGCTCCCCATTCAGCATATGGTTCCGCACGGGCCGGGGCCGGGATTCGATCCTCTGTCCCCGGGGCTGCAAAGTGAGCGCTTAACCCACTGAGCCCTCCCGGCTTCCCCTGATGATTTTTTAAATAACAGCTGCAATGCAGTTTGGGAAACAGTGGTCCGCTTGGCATGGCTTCGGGCAGGGTGGTGATTAGGGAGTCTGCTTCAACACCCCATGAGGAGAGGTGGAGACCAGAAAGCCCTCAGGGGGGGTGCTTCCAGGAATGAGGTGTCAGGGCTGGAGGTGGAGTGGTGTTGGGGTTCATCTCCTGCCCTGGAACCCCACCTGCCAAGGTGCAAATCCCAGCCCCACCACCCACGCCGGGGGCAAGTTCGCTCGCCGTCTACACAACGGGGATTCTAATGAAAACGTCTACTGTGTGGGGCCACTGTGGAGACTCAGTTCTGTGGATAAAGCGATCAGAACGGTGCCTGGCCTGGTAAAGCTGCTCCGATCCAAGACGTCTGTCCCCAGAAGAAGAGACGCCGTGCGTCTAACCCAGACGGAGCCCCGTCCAGCTCTGTAAATGTGGCCGGGAGCCGGCTTCTCCAAGGGCTTCGGCGCCTCCGATCCGAAGGCGGGGGTAGAACTCTGAGGTCTGAGCCCTAGTACTGATCTCTGATTTTTCTAAGATCTCCACAGAGAAACTTCTTATCGTCTCACCCGCTCTCTTAACATTTTAGTCACTTACTGGACAGATATGGGTCAAGAAAACTGGCACGAAATTCATTTTAAAAGCAATTCACATGGCAACAAAGATAGGAGTCGTTTCTGAAGGGAAATAGAGGCAGACGTGAACAATGCCCTGCTCTGTTTTCTTTCTCTTGTTCTTTTCTTTGTTTTGGACTGTGTATTTTAGCAATGATTCTCTTTTTTTTTTTTCTTTTCTACTTTGTTGGCTGATTAGCCATGACTCTCTCTTTGGTAATCCCAGTGGTTACCTTAGTTTTCAATAGTATCCAGCTATAACTTATCACCGCGTGTACATTCAGGTGATACACGCAGTTTTCCAAATAATAAAAGAATTCGAAAACACTGTATTTCTACAGCTTTACCCCAGCCTTCACGCTACCGCTGCCACACATTTTATTTATACCTATGTTACAGTCCCCGGGAGACATTGTTATTTTGTTTAAATAGTCAATTATCTTTCAAAGGACTTTTTTAATTGTTAAATGTATTGGGGTGGCATTGGTTGGTAACGATTACATAGGCTGCAGGTGTATAATTCTACATCTGCACTGTGTGCTAAACACACAGTCTGCTCTCTTTCCATCACCACATACTGGATGCCCCTCCCTCCTCTTCCCCCCTCCCCCGAGGATTTTAAATAAGTAAATATACAGATTTGGATTTTTTTCTATGTATCCCTGCAGTTACCATTTTCACTATCCTTCTTCCCTTTGAGTAGATCCAAGATCCCAACAGGTGTCCCCTTTCTTCTGACCATAGGACATTTTTTAAAAGACCTTTGGGGATAAGTGTCAGCAGCTGCTGAGTTCTTTCAGCTTCCGTGTGTCCGGAAGCCTGCGTTTCACCTTTGCTTTTGAAAGGTCCTTGCACGGTGCATAGTTTTCTAAAGTTTTATTTATTTATTTTATTAATTTTTGACAGAGAGAGAGTGATGCAGAGACAGACAGAGAGAGAACCAAACTGGGGACACTCCCCAGTTCAGCATATGGTTCCTCAGGGGCCGGGGCCGGGATTCGATCCTCGGTCCCCGGGGCTGCAAAGTGAGCGCTTAACCCGCTGAGCCATCCCGGCTTCCCCTGCATAGTTTTCTAGATTCACAGGTTACAGATACTGCTTCACTGTTTCCCTACATTGATTTTGCGAGAAATCTGTGGCCATCTTCGTCTTAGTTTCTGTGTGTACCGTGTGCCTTTTGTAACGTTTGCTTTTGTCACTGGCTCTGAGCAATCGGGTGGTGGGTGTCTCAGTGAATTTTCTCCATGCAGCTCATGCGTGCAGTTTCTTGAGGCCCCTGGGCCCGTGAGCATGTGGTCTTCCCCCAAGTGGGCCCATTTGGGCTAGTGTTTGTTCAATTTCTGTTGGTTATATCATCCATTCTTTGGGGGACTGTGTGTGCATATGAAGCTACCTGAGGTATGTTTAACGTTCTGGAATAAGCTATTTTTTAGATGAATTATAAGCTTAGAAAATATCACAGAAACTACAGTGGTCCCTTCACTCCCTACAGTTTCCCTCATTATTGGCATCTGCACCGATGTGATACACCTGTTATGGGGACGAGTGATAACTGTTGCCTCCACTGTAATATTCTTCGTTACGTGAGACATCTCTGCATAGAACCGGTCTGTGTAGTCACATGGGATCTCCCCTCCATCATTCTTGACCTTGCACACGCGGATGCTCACACTTTGCACCCAGTGCACATTGAACTGGAAGAGTGTTCAGACCATAAACAGACAGTATGACCTTCCCCGCCGAGGCCCGAGTTCTGAGTTTTCCTGGCTGAGGGGACCCCTGACAGCGGTGTTCCAGGGACAGCCTTCTGTTCTCGGGGTCAGATGACGTCCTCACCTTCTTTTTCAAAATGTTTCAGGGGTTCCCGACAAATGTGAACCCGTCCAGGTTTTTCATCGGACAGCACGCCCGGAGCCCGCCTGACACAATCTCTGTGGGATCTAAGAACACGCATCACGTCTCCCACTCTCCACTCAGACACTCCTGAGTCGCCAGCCACGTCCTCTGTTTGACGCGATGACTTCCGCGGATCGGTTCTCCAGCCTGGTCTCGCGGTCACAGCCATCCACCTCGTGGCTGGTCACTCGGATCTGCTGTCCATCTTCGAGCCGCCGCACCCAGCACCTCGCTGTCCTCACGTCCACACACTGACCACTGTCGACAGCTGCCATCCACCTCACAGAGCACCTGGGAATCTCAATTGGAGGACCTTTGTCCGCTGCCAAGAACTCAACAACGGTGTGCTGTTTAAACCAAACGTCTGATGTGATGGAGAAACTTTCCTCCTTCGTTGACACCCAGACCTAGGTTAAGTCACCGGACACTATGAAGAATATGAGGTTTCTGTTCCCCCAAAGGAGAGATGTCACGTCCACTTCAGCCCATGGAATAGGCCAGGAAAGGCCCCATGCCAACCCAGGGGGCCTGACATGTCGGATGACCAGCTGTGCAGAGGTTGGCTGTGTGCTCACCCTACTCACACCTGCATTGAGGGCCACACTAGCATCTAACAGGAATGGGGAGCCGGGCTCTCGGGCCCGCTCTAAACAACACGGCCGTTACAGCCGACATGTTCGCACGGAGACGTAAAAGTAAACGAGAAGAAAACGTGCATGGGGGCAACGTGGCTGTCAGTCCCGTGCGTGGGACCGGGCACGCTGCCTCGTGTCCGTAGGGCATTGGGCGCCATGAATACCAGCACATACGAGGGGGGGCCCCCCCAAACAGGGTTTATTGATACGAAGTCGTGTATCTATTCTGAGCTGTTTAAACTTCGGTCACCTTCAGAGGCCTCTCCGTCCGATGCCACGCGGCTATCGAGGTGCGTGCTCCGCGGCCCAACGCCGTGTCTGAGCGTGTCGCTCTTGGTGCCTTTTCATGCATCTGCCTTTTGTTTCACCTCTTCCACAGGAGCAAGGCATTTCCCTCTGAGGACGCTTTTCATTTGGGTTAACAAACAGTTACTCAGGGCGAGATCGGGTGAATGGGGGGTGGGTACGAGGGGGGCTGGGTCATGCTGTTTTGGGTCAAATGCTGCTGAACACTCAGCGCGGTGTAGGCAGGTACGTTGTCAGGCTGCACGTTGTTCGTGTCAATCACCCAGCACAAAATGGGCAAACGGGCTGAAAGAGGCTCCAAAAACATTCACGGAAGCCGAAGGCAGCCTCTCCCACCAACGCCCGCTGATGCACGGATGCAGGCGGGCTCCTAGGACACTCACCCAGCGGGGAAGCCGCTGCTACAAGGGCCTGCCCTGCAGAAGAGCGTTCCGGCTTGTTTTGGGTCCCCCCGGTAAACAGCAGTGACAATACCATGTGGCAGGAGGAAGGTGGCACAGACGCAGACAAGACAACGCAGGTTCTAACCGGCCAGAACTGAACCTGCCGAGTTCTACGACAAATTCAGGAAACGACAGTGAAAAAAGGAGCGAGCACTCATTCCTTCATCTGACAGGGATCCTGAGACAGAAATGCAGCCAAATGCGTGGAGCAGAGCTGTCTGAAGTGCCGGCTTTTCTCCAAGTGGTACTCTGTAGCTTACAAATACATTTTGATGCCACCTCATTAGCATCTGCAGCCTGCCAGGTGAGAAGCCATCCCCGAAATGTCCCTGCCCACAGGTGTAGAGGTTCCACCCAAACGTCATTTGCTTGGTGTTAATTAGGGTTTCAGTGTCTCGCACGTCTTGATTAAAGCCAATCTCTTTCTTTGTCTCTCAAGTGCATGTTTGTGCAAGCCTTGGACTTCACGACCATGTCACGGAGATCAAAAGGCGGTCAGGAAAACGACTAGATGGCGGGATGCGTCACCGTCTCACGTGTGATTGCTCGCGTCAAAGGATCACGCGCAGACATTCGAGAACATTTACTGTTTTGCTCATGTCGCGATGTCTTCAAGCAGCACCTTCTCGTAGCTGCAGGAATGACTGCCCAGCTGCCCCGCTACCGGGGGTCCAGGACAACAATCCAAGTCCCATTCTCGGCCCTCCCACGACGTGATGTCTGTGTGCCACGGCATTGAAAGGCTCGGCTTTAAAAAGCAGAACTTAAAACACTGTGTGCTGACTGCAGTCTAGCTGTGCGTTTGTTTTTCAAGGCAGTGCTGCCTCTGTCGAATACCACAATACGTCCAGGGTGCATAACTTATGATGCCTGTGAATCTCAGGCTGTATTCCTGGGCTGACTTGTAGCAATGACGCTTAAAATATATAGACTTTCCCATGTTAAAAGGAGCAAACTGATTCAAGGGTGCTTGTTCCCTGACAACATTCCAGCAACATATGACACAGCCAAAAACGTTACAAGGGATTTCTTTTAGTTCACAAGGGCGGTGATGGTATCGGGCCGCCTGTTTCGCTTACAATGCGCGTGGCTACTGAGGTTTTCTCTCAGTCCAGCTTTTGTCTTCTTTTCTGCCGGTGTCCTCCCCACCCCTCCAACGGTGCCCCTGCGGGACAGAGTGTGGGGAGGACACGGGAGGAGATGCGCACAGAAACAAACATGCCGGGGTCGAGACCCTGAGAGTTCGGGTCAGAGGATCCATTAGTCAAAATGCCTCCATTGGGGGCACAAACCTGACCAACTTGGTCTCACTGATTCCCAGTTTCAGTTCCGACAATGTCGTCCAGTCAAAACATCTCTTAAGGGGAAGCCGGGATGGCTCAGCAGGTTGAGCGCTCGCTTTGCAGCCCCGGGGACTGAGGATCGAATCCCGGCTTTTATTTTTAATACTCGGGGGACTGGGTTTGAACTTTGCTGCTTTGTATCCTTCGGGAAGCCCCGTCTCTGCCGTATGGGGCGTGTGTGGCCTATGATAAGCCGTCTGTGGGACCGGTTTGGCTTGGTGCCAGACAGGATTCTAAGAGTAGTTCTTGGAATCTTTTGTTCGAAACTTTGTTTTTGCCTTAGATTTTTGGTTTGTTCCTATCTTGAAAGAAAATTGAGGTTTCCAAGAGTTAAAACTTCACATTAAGTTGGGAGAAAGTGTATGGCTTTCCTAAAGGCCTAAGGCGTGGAGATGCCATTTGAAAGATGAGAAGTCTTGTTGGTGCTTTGTATTCTTCTCTTCCCCTGTCTCATGGTTTCAATGATGCCTGCTGACCTTGTCAAATTTGTCAGCTCCAGGACACAAGGATGCCGACCTGTGCAAAGGCGCCGCTCTTGGGATGCTGGTCTTAGGACATGGCACGCGACCGGAACAGCCAAGTGACCTGGATTTTGCCAGGACCTCCCTCAATTCCCTTCACTCGCACTCCCGTGTTTGCTCTCTGGACCCGAGACAGGGAGGACTAGGCCCTGGGCCAGCAGGAAGTGGCTCCAGAAGAACGAGACATTCGCCCATGTGCCCTTGTAAGGCTACCAGGGTCTGCGCGTGTTAAAGGGGGGGATCCTTACCTGCTGAAGGAGGGAGGGGCCCTAGAAGGAGGTTGCCTGGGGCAGCGAAACAAGTGGGAGCCGCACCTGACAGACCTCCCACCCCGACCCCGTGGAAGCTCCAAGGGCTGGAGGGGGGTGTGGGCATAGGCATCACGGATGCTTTTGACCACAAGTGACGAGGACGGAGGTGCTGCAGGTGCAGCCCGGACAGGTCCGGCTTGGTTGAGGGTGGCAGGATTCTTTCTCTTTAGATGTTCAAAAATTGTGCAGCTTTGAAATAACTATCCCTTTCCTTTTTTTTCCCCCCAACAAACCTCTGCCTCTGAAATGTGCGTGTGGGCGTGGGCGTGGGCAGCGAGCTCCCCTCTTGCTGCTCAGTAACACCCCTGCCTGGCAGGGCGCCCGAACCACCAGCCACACTCCAGGAATTTTGGCTGAGTGAGCCCATGAACACTGACCCCCAAACTGTAATGCAGATTTAGTGCCGCAGAAGGGCTTCCTCCACTCCCCCAGTGTCTGGTGACTTGCAGAAGCAAGTTGTAAGGGTTTACACACGTAGTGAACATTTTTTTTTTTTGTATTTTTGGCGTCTTTGTTCCCGTGGCAAAAATTCTAAATAAGAACAGAAAAGCCTCAGTCAGCCAAAAAGCTGGAAGCATTTGGGGATTTGATTGAGAAGCAGTTGTTGTAAGCTTTTGTCCCAACTGAGTCAGGTGCTCACAGGGGTGAAGCCTGAGGCATGTACCCGCGTGTGCACCACCCCCACCCCCGGCAGGCACAGGGGTGAAGCCTGAGGTGTGTACCTGCGTGTGCACCGGCCCCACCCCCGGCAGGCACAGGGGTGAAGCCTGAGGCGTGCACCTGCGTGTGCACCGGCCCCTCCCCCACCCCCGGCAGGCACAGGGGTGAAGCCTGAGGCGTGTACCTGTGTGTGCACCGGCCCCTCCCCCACCCCCAGCATGCACAGGGGTGAAGCCTGAGGCGTGTACCTGTGTGTGCACCGGCCCCTCCCCCTCCCCCGGCAGGCACAGGGGTGAAGCCTGAGGTGTGTACCTGCATGTGCACCACCCCCACTCCCGGCAGGCAGAGGGGTGAAGCCTGAGGCGTGTACCCACGTGTGCACCGGCCCTTCCCAGCAGGCACAGAGGAGCAGAGCCTGAGGCGGGTACTCACCAGCCTTGATGTGGACATCCTGACTCCTAATTTTCCCTGAAGGGTTCTCGGCTGTGCAGTAGTAAGTGTTGTCATGGATTAAGGTACTAAAGCTGGAAGGGGGGAAGGGGAAGATTTGGAGAGTGCCGTTGGGGTGGACGTGGCGGATCCCGGGGACATCGTAGATCTCCTCGCCTGTTGCCAGGTACCACCTGAGGGACACAGGAGGGATGCCGGCGGCCGGGCAGGGCACCAGGGTCCCCGTGGTGCTGGCGAACACTACCTCTTGCAGAGATGCATTGACGAAGTAGAGGCTGGAGTGGAGGTCCTCACCGAAAACTGCAAAAGACAGCACAGGGGGTCAGGAAAGCCGGTCCTGTAACCTGTGCCCCCTGGTCAGCCTGGCCTTGGGACCTTGTTCTGAGAAATCGTCGCTGGGCTCGACTAAAACGAAGTCATTCAAAATCGTGCCCCCTGCTCTGGACAGAGAGGCCGGCCCTAGAAAACCAGGTTCCGTCCTCACTGCACGTTTTGTACACGAACTGGCACGTGACCGTGGATCTTAACCATGAAAAGATTATTCTCCAGTCCCGTCCCCCGGACCTTGTTCCGCCTCCATCGTACTGACCACGAGTGGAATTTCATTGTGTATTTTGCATTTTGTGTGTGTGTGTTTCCCTGTAGAACATACATCTCCTGGGAACAGTGCACTGGTTTGTTCACACTGTTCTCCGGGGTGCAGAGCCTAATGCCCAGAGAACGCTCACCGAGAAGCTCAGTGAATGAAGGGCTAGATTCGATTGGCTCTGGGAGCTAATGTTGAATGAAATTATAATAGTTACACGTCCTTAAAATTAAATTTGAAGATCACATGTAAAGTATTTTAAAAAGCAAAACTGGTTTTCCGAAAATAGTGTCCAATCAACAGCACATTTTTAAATGGAAAATATGTAGCGATCGTAAAAAGAACTTTGACAAAACCTCACTTAATTCCACCAGACTACGAGAGTTTCTTTTTTATATTTTCCCTTCTGGTCCATCTGCCTACATGCCTTCACTATATAATTTACATAATTGTACTGTTATCATGTGCATACACAAAGTACGCAATTTCTGTAGACTCGGCTTTATTCTGTTAACATTATTTCATGTACATAATTCCATCTTTCTATGCAGACGTCACAAGTAAATATTATTGGATGCACATTTAATAGAATGTGATTTTTCTGAACTATTTTCTTGATCTTGGTTATTTAAATGGTTCTTCTCTTAACTACTACAAGTTCAGAATGTGATTTTTCTGAACTATTTTCTTGATCTTGGTTATTTAAATGGTTCTTCTCTTAACTTAAAATACCTGCAAACCTGTTCACACATTTGGCTTTTTAAATTATTTATGGCATGTTTATGTGGCACTCATTAACAAATAGAGTGTTGTTTACGGGAACAAAAGTAACTCAACATCTAGAACCCCCAAAATAAACAAAAAACTTACGAATGCCACAGAGACCTGCTTCTCAGACATCCGTGCGTATATGTGACCTTCCAAAAACAAATGCACACGGGACAAAGGAGCCCTGACATCTGGAATGAATCTCCCCGGACAGAGGTGCAAACAGCATTTATTGAGCACCGATGTTATACCAGGCCCTGTTATGAGACTGGGGGTGCTACCCGTTCACTCTAGTGACTATCAGCTCTGTCAGGGGGTGTGGGCTGCACTTTGTGGAAGGTAATTTGGAGATTCAGAGGGATTTCACTTGACCAAGGTTTCAGGACTAGGAGGTCAAAGAACCAGGGGTCAGTCTTTCCTATAAAGATTGCATTGCGCGCTGTGGCTGCCTTCATTCTACAAAACCAAATCATGGGGAAGCTGTGTTTCTGGGATCTGGCAACCTCCAGAAAGCTCACGTGAACATGCACCCACTTTCCCTTGGCCTCGCTCCCTGAAAGTGCCCGTGAGTTTGCCCCCTGGGGCCTTTGCTGACCGTCGCTGGTCTAGGAAACAGAATGGATGTCATTTGTCAAAAGACAACAGAGAATAATACACTTTGTAAAAGTAATAGGTTTACTCGAAGAGAAGACAGGGTGTTCATCAAGTCGTAACTATCTGATCGCTTTCTCTCCCAACCATAACTAAGGTCGTTAGCAATGCTCCATAAATCAGAATATGACAATTAGTGCTCAGAAATGGGTTCTGACTGGAAGCTTATTAATAGTTAAATACTGCAGCTTTCAACTCAAATAAAAACGCTGATAGTAGCACTGTGCTTTTACATTTGAGCTTTCTAGGAAACTGACATCACCCCAAACATATTGTTAGGAACAGGGTAACTGTCACTCTTCGAGGCTAATTAATTCCACCCAGATTCTATTCCTTTTTTTCCCTCCTCTCCACATTACCCTCTGACAACTGGATTGTGGGTAATTTGCACTAAAAAAAAAGTGAGTCATGTTCTAGTTTATTCTTTTGTATCATAAAAGTAGCCGTGTTAAAAATAGCAAGTCTTTGAAGACGTGAATGTAAGAAATATTTCCTAATTAAGTGTATAGCTCCCTATGTTGAATCACATTCCAAGAACCAGCTTGTGAAATGATTGAAATGACTGTGAGAAAAATGCAACATAAATGTTTAATCTCAGGAGTTAAGACGATAAGTGACCTCTGGGGGATTGCTGTCACTTCTTACAGTTTTTAAAGGTATTTCACATTAAGCCTTTCTATTTCCGACCATTGGGTTTCATACTGTAACGTCAACTGATTCTCTAAGATGCAGATCCTATGGCCACGGGCGAAGGAAACCCAAACTATATTCCAACAGCCTTTGTTTCTTACAGCCCAGGAGCATCCACCTGCCTCAGTAACAGCGCTTCATCCTGGGGCACCACGTACACTTCAGACCCTGTGAACGTGCACTCCCTCCGGGGCCGGGGTGCGCAGTCCTCATGGGAATGGCGCACGTGTGTGTGTGTGTGTGTGTGTGTGTGTGAACGTTCCCTGAAAATAACTGCAGTTTCGTAACACAGACCTCAGCACAGCGTCTGACATAGTCTTGCCCTGACATTCAGGGCATGAAACCTGGGCGGTGGATGCTGAGGGCGCGGAGGTGGTGCGGAAAGTACTGCTGCTGAGTCTGCAGACTTCTCCGTATTTGGTTCAGTACATGGGATGGTATAACCGAGGCTCCAGGGACAACAGAACGAAGGATGTCGTGCTAAGCAGAAAAACAGCTCAGCACAGCTGTCCGTAAAATGCAACCACGGCAGGGTGAACAGAAGAGAGGCGGAAGGAAGGTTACGGGAAGCAATGGCACGGTCATTCATTCACGGAACAACCTTTCAGGAGCACCAGCCACGTGCCAGGCCTTGTGCCAGGTTCCCGTTGTGCACATCTCATGGGATTGCTCTCAAGGAACTTTTGGCCTAGAAGGTGCTGTGGTCCAGGAAAGATCAATGGTCTTTCCTTGGCTGAGTGTGTGACAGAATTATTCACAAAACGTTCCAGGAGCACACGTGATCGAGGAACAACCCCAATCTTGGGAAATGGGGGAAGCTTTCCAGAGGAAAAGGGTGGAGTCGATGGCCTGACATTGTCAGGACACTGAGTTGTCATGGGAAGGAGGGGAGTGAGGAGACAGAGGATACCAGGATCTTCAGGGCAGAACTAACCGTGATGCGCAGCTTGGGAGAGGGGACTGGAGGTTCTTCACACACAGCCATTGCTTCTGCACACGCTTTTGCACCCACTACTGAGAGCCTGTCACTGTGCCAAGGCCTGGGGTCACACTAGCAACCAAGGCTCGAGGGTGACACCCAGGAGCTTGCATTTCAGATGCTTAGTGTAGAGTCAGGGATGTCAGAGCTCCTTCTAAAAAGCTTAATTCTACGGGCAGCAGGGAGTCCTGTTCCCAGGCATAGACCTCAGAGAAAAGAAGTCCATGCAGAAGTGTGTACACACATGTCTGCAGCAGCGTTATTTACAGTCACCAAACGTGGGACCAACTCAAGTGCCCATCAACTGAACACAAAAATGGGTAAACAAAATTTGCTTTATCCATAAAATGGAAGTTTACTCAGCAATAAAGAGAAATAAAGTACTGATACATGCTATAAACATGGATGATCCTTCACAACATTGTGCTAAGTGAAAAAAAAGGCCAGTCACACACAGATGCACGAACGCATCCTATACAATTACATCCAAATGAAATTGCAGAAGAGGGAACGCTACAGGGACGGGAAGTAGCCAGCTGGTTTGCTTAGGGCTGGAGGTGAGGGTGAGGGGTAGGAGAGCGAGAACCAAAGGACACAAGTTGCATTTTCAGGTGATTAAAATGAACTAAAACTGACTGAGGTGCAGGTTGTACATATCTGTGAATTTACTAAAAACCGCTGCATTGTACACATGGATGAATTTTATTGTGTGCAAATTATGTCTCAATAAAGTTGTTTTAAAAAATACAGAGTCAATGAAAGTTCTGACACAGAACAAGCAATTCCCCAGATAGTTTTAAAGATTTATTTTATTGGTTTTGACAGAGACACAGAGAGACAGAGAGAAGGGGGAGGGCCCAGAGCAGTCTCCATAGTCGCACGTCATCAGTTTTCAACATGGTTTCATTCCGCACAGGTGGGCCGGGACCAGAATGGGGGTCTCCCGCATGGGAGACACACCCCCACAAGCTGAGGGCCGAACTGGGGGCCTCCCACATGGGAAGCTCGCCCCAGTTCAGCATATGGGTCTGCACGGGTCAGAGCCGGGACTCCATCCTTGGACCCCAGAGCTTCAAGGCGAGCACTCAACCAGCTCAGCCATCCCAGCTCCCCGCAGCTAGGTTTAGGAAGTCAACACCGGGTGGATGAGGAGCCACGACTAGAGGCAGGAAGTCTGATGACGCTGCTGTGGGGTGGCTTGGACGTCTCTGGGCATGGATGGTGAGAAGGGAAGAGAAAGACATGCCTAGACACATGTCTAGAGACATGCCTGACACAACGCCACCAGAATTTGTGGGCAGGGGCGTAGAAATGATGAGAGCGAGGACAAGGAAACAGCCCAAATGGTCCAAGTTCAGTAGCTTGTGTACGTGGTGGCAGTTACACCACGAATCAGACCATAGAGTGTACAAGGCAGAGCTGGTTGGGCAAAGGAAACAGCAATGTCCGTTTTCCTAAGGTTCAGGGGCCACTGCCCTTGGGCTGCCCACTAGCAAGGTGAGGAAAACGGTCCAAGGACCCGAGAGGTGGAAGCGGAAGCCTATCCCTGGGCGAGATGGGCCAAGGAGAGTGTAAAGAATGGGAGTGACAAAGCCCAGAGGTAGTGACTACATAAACGGTGAGCAAAAGAGGTCTGACCAGGGCTTGCATCCCAAATCCATAAGGAGCGCCTACAAGTCAATCAGGAACCGACAACCTCATAAAAACGGGCGGAAGACCTGGACGTCCACTTCACCAAGGCCCAGAGACACGTGGCCAGAACATCCGAGCGAAAACACTCCCCGGGGAGACGCAACTTGAAAGCCCATGGAGTCACCCCCACGCCCCTTTCCACAGCTAAAGTGGGGAAGAAGAGAAGCTCAGGAGAAGGAGCAACGGGAAGCGCGCACGCTGCGGCGGGAACGTAAATCGTCAAGGTGATCGCGGAAAACTGTTCCTCAGTAGCTACCAAATCTGACCGTATGCAAACCCTAAGACCCAGCAATTAAACTCCAAGGTATTTAGCAGAAATGCACGCACATGATCACATAAAACCACCAGAATATCCATAGCAGTACTATGTCTAAGAGTCCCAAACTGAAGACCATTCAAATATCCGCCAATAACAGAAGGGACAAATATATTGTGATGTATTTTCACACTGAATTATGGTATAACAATAAAAATGAATAACCAACAATTACAAACATATCATGAATCTCACAACCATAACGTTGAAGGAAAGCCAGCAAACATGGGTACACACTGCATTGTTTCATTTATGTCAAGTATAGAAATAGAAAAATACTCGCCAATGCGGTTGTGAGTCGGGTCATGGTTCCGCATGGGGGCCAGAGCCTGGGAGGGCAGGAGGGGGCACCCAGACTGCTGGTTGGTTCATTTTCATGATCTGGGTGCTGGGAACACTGTGTTCCACGGGTGAAGATTTCGCTGTGATATGCACACTTTAGGTACATATTTTATATTTCAATTAAATGTTTTAAAGAAATGGGGGGGCAAAGAACCATTATGAAGAGAAAATTACAAGGTCAGTCGCCCAAATCCTGGAGAGAATGGTGTAAAACAAAGGACGGCACTTGGGGAAAGCGATCCACAATTTTCAAATGCGCCACCTCCTTCAGGGAGATCAGAACACACGAGAACCAGAGCAGGCCACTGGGTTTGCAAAGTGGGTACTTTCATTTTGAAGGGCAATGCCATTGAGGACCCGAATACTTTCACTGCTGTTACAGGTGCAAGTGAGTGGATACACTCAGTAAGATGAACTTGCTTCTATAAAAGTCTCCCAAAATGAAAGGGAATGTAACGTAGCCTTAGGTAAATATTATCTACAAAGCATAACCCTTAGCTGATTGTAAGACCCCAGATATTGTTCATATTTGAATAAATGCCTTCAAATTTAATGTCACCTTGATCAGGTAAATCTGAAAGCAGACAAATGGATAGTCTCATAATGACTTGGAAATGATTCTAAAACTTTATGAAACAATTCCACATCGGGTTATAAAACTGTATGATAGCGACTGTGCGTTTCTCTCTAACGTATTCCCATCATTCTGTTCCCCAAATCTTCCCCAGCACTGAGGCAATGGTGTAGCTGCCTTCCTGAATAACAACCGGATAACACTTCACAATGACATAAAACGTAGAAACAGGAAACTCTGTCTCTGTCCACAATAACACAAAACAGAACAACAACAAGCAAACCCAGGAACTGGATTTTTCCTCCCGCAAGTAAACATTCAGGTCACACAGAGCAGTAACCACAGGAGACGCATGAAGTGGGCCCTCCCAGCACCCAGCTCACTTCCTGCAGGGAGGACCCAACTCACTCCAAAAGGAGGAAACCGAAATGGAACTTGAAGGACTTTCTGCATTGAGGAGACAAACCGTGAAGCTTGGGGAGGCCACAGCCACTGGATTCACTGAGCAGAGAGAAGGAAGTTGCAAAGAGAGGGAGCGCCAGCGATCTGAGGAAGGCGCCTCATGATGCATCTCTAGCAGGGTATTTGCTTGTGTGTGAGGGAAATACCAAGCTGGTAAGAAACGTCAGTAAAGAGGGGGTGGAAAACCCCAAAGCCCACATGGGGGAGAGGCTAGTTCATGCTCCAGCCAGACAGAGGGGGAAAAACCAACACATAGGGCATCAAACAGAGCACTCAAAGGGCACCCCACCACTGTGGGGGACAAAGGAACCCCAGCATGCGTCCCACAAGGGATTCAGTTGATTCCAAGTAACTACACAACAAGTAAACTTCAATACTAGTTAATGGAGAAGAACAAAACCCAATAGTCAATAATGCAACATTTACAAAACCTGCATCCAATAAAACATTGGACACAAGCAGGAGAACATGTGCTATTACCAAGAGTAAATGCATTCAATCAAAACAGACACAGAAAAGACAGATGACAGAACTCAAAGGCCTGGGCATTGACATAGCTGTTGCAAATATTCTCCCAATCAATCAGAGACAGGAGGGAACATCACGGGTAAGTTGATTAGAGAAATGAATAATATAAAAATATCCCAAAATACAATATATGAAATGAAAAACAGGAAGTGGAAATTAATGTTAGATTAGACTAGACCTTGCAGAAGAATGTATTAATGAATCAGAAGATAGAGCAATAGAAAAAGAGAAAATACACAAATTATTTTTTTGAAAAGGCCC
>PVKE010002203.1:0-27197 GCA_004027555.1 Craseonycteris thonglongyai
TAATTCCCTTTATATAATTAAAAAATAGGGTTTTAATGTAATGTGGAATAAACGTTCAGATTGTTATAGATGGAAAAACAGTTTTCTACTTTTTAATTATAATTTAAAGGTCTTTAAACATTATACCACCCTTGTACTGCTATACCAGGGTTTAATTTTTGAAATTTAATTTTTTCAAAGTTGAGCTTTACTCCCTGGAAATGTGCTGTATACAAGAAATTTTGAACTATACAGAAGCATTGTGTTTATTAAAACATTGCAATTGTCTCCACAAATTGTTTATATAAAAAGTAAATGAAGATATTGAAACCAACTTGCCCACATCTAAGAATTCATTTAAATTCAGAATTATTTGAACTAGACATAATTTCCAAGAAGCTGAGCAAGAGGTCTTTCTCCCATACAGTAATTCAATTTAAAGACTAATGATGCACGTATGAGGTTCCAGGCATTGGAAATACAGATATGGACAACACATCATCTCTGCCTTCCAAGTTGATGGTCTCATGGGGGGACCAAAAAATGCCCACAAATAACTACAATATAATGAAAATTACATATGTCATTAAAAGACAAAGCATTAAGGTCACAGAGAATATATATTACTCACATCTAATAACTCTTAAAAACTTTAGCCATAATCTTGATTCTCTGATGCTTTAGTGAATGGTTTTAACAAAAAATATATTGTTGACAATGGGTAGACAAATTTCCTTTCCTCTCTATCTTCCTGTACGATTTCTGAGATTCAGAGATGGCTACTTCCTATTTTTAACATTCAGGCGAGGGGGTACAGAGCTCCTTTGAACATTGACATAGGCATACCAGTAGAGTCCAGTTTAGCACACGGAGAAGCTAAGATGTTAGGCCCCTCTCCCCACCCTTAATTCTATATTCTAGTAGTTCAGTATCTGGATCCAATTTGGAGGGGTACAGAAAAATAAGCAAAAATTAATCTTACTGTAATACTCATATTTCTCTTACTGTGACAGGTAAGAAAGATATGGGTCTTTTGATCCACCTTTGAATAGATATCTATTGAATTTTTTACATTTGATTCCCAAGTCATCCCTGCTCCAACAGAGTCCCCAACCTCACCTTCTTGTGCCCACTTGCAGCAGATGACCTCAAATTCTACTTTACTGCAAAGTTTTGGGCCATCTGACACAAGTTCCTAAACTTTCATTCTAGCAATCTGACAATCTTTATAATCTTACAGTGTACTGGTTTAGAGTGGACATTTTGGGATTAAGTTACTTGGAATTAAATCTTACTTATACAACTTACAGGCTTTGAGACCTCAGACAAGCTGTTTAACACCGAGTCTCATTTTTTCATTTGTAAAATGAGAAAAATAATAGTACTTACCTTATAGCATTTTTGAAAAGATTAAATAAACTACTTAGAATAGTCTCTGATACTTAGTAAAAAACTAAAATAATAATACTGTTATTATTATTATCATCCCTCCTTTGCAGAGAATGAAGTGTCCTGCTTGTTAAGGATTGCCCCTTTCCTCTGGCTTCCTTCCTAAGTAGACTCCTCTAATTATCTGCATCTTATATTGTGACTTGTTTCCATTAAGTCTATGCCTTCACTACTACAAAATTTCATTAAAAAAATCTGTATCATCATTCTTGCTACAGGACTGTGGTTCTCCCTCACAACACTGACAATCTTGAAAAAACAAAACAAAACATCTGCAAATCCTGCTTTCTTTTAAAATCACCTACTCACCAGTTTCCTTCTAATCAATCTGATGCAAGTGTTCTCTCTCACTACAGTGAGCTTCTCATTACTGAATGTGAGGGCTTTCCTTAGCCATCATTTTTCTCCTCTGCATTTAACATTGGCAATTTAACTCTGATCAACAACCTCTTTCTTGAAACTTCCTTCTTTGCCTTCTGTGACCTTCCACAGTTTGCATCTTCTTACCTCAGACTGAATCTTCTCCTCCATCTCTCTTAGACATGGGTTTTTTCAAGTTGTCCTTAGCTTGCTTCTAATAATCTCTTCCTCAGCAATACCGTCTACTCCCATAGTTCAGCTCTGCATCTGACTCCCAAATCAACATTCGTGGCCTGGTATTTGCCAAAATCTATATGGCAGTGTTTACAACTGAGTACAAGAGATTTGCACCTGCATTTCTTGCAGCACTTAAAAACTCAACTTGTCCA
Organism: Craseonycteris thonglongyai; assembly: GCA_004027555.1. Taxonomy (NCBI): domain Eukaryota; kingdom Metazoa; phylum Chordata; class Mammalia; order Chiroptera; family Craseonycteridae; genus Craseonycteris; species Craseonycteris thonglongyai. Next base: position 2,178 of record PVKE010002203.1, read on the forward strand.
AGTTTAAATATTTTATTTCCAAAGGAAATATTCTTATTTGATTTCCTTATCTCTGTTGGTGGTTGTTACTGACTGAATGTCCGTATCTCCCTCAAATTAATATGTTGAAGCCCTAACCCCCTTCCAAGGTGATGCTATTTGAAAGGGGGACCTTGAAGATGGTTAGGTTTAGATGCAGTCATGAGGGTGGAACCCCCATGATGGGATTAGTGAGACCACAGCTCTTTCTCTCCACCATGGGAGGAAGACACAGTGAGAAGGCAGCCATCTACAAGCCAGGAAGAGGGCTCTCACTAGGAACCAAATCTGCTGGCACTCTCAGCCTCCAGAACTGTGAGAAATAAATTTCTGTTGCTTATGCCAAGAAGTCTGTGGCATCAGCCTGCATGAAGACAGTGATTCTTCCTGTCTTTTAAAAACCTTCCTTTATCTGTGAGCTTCCAACCCCACTCAGTTCACAAGTTACTATAGATTTAGGTCCTATTGATTTACAGTGTCTCATGCCCATCTTTTCTAGTTTTCCCACTTACTAGCTGTGTGACCTTGGACAAGTTACTTCACCTCTTTGTATAATGATGATGATGATGATGATACTTATTCATAGGCTTTTCATAACACTTAATATAAAACACTTAGAATACTGCCAGGCACATGACAGGTATACAAGTGTTAAATAAATGAATGAAATAAAGTTAAATAAATGAATGAAAGTGTTAAATGCGTGAATAAAATAAAGTTGATAAATTTATAAGGGTCTGAATTTAAGGGGAGAAATTCTGTCAGGAGGTGAGTATTTATTTATGAGATATTATCCTAGAGGGAATGGTTGAAGTCATGTGAATGATCAAAGAAAGTATGTCATATATAAAAAATAGAAGGACCCCTGCTTGGTGGGCTTTTTCTCTTATTTCATCCTGTCAAAATTCTTCAGTTACCACATTTCATAAATTCTAGATAATTTGTTTTCACATTTTAAAAATCTCTAGGAAATGGATGCCTCATACAATCAATGACATGCCATAGTTTAATTATCAGAGATCTTTTTTTCTTAGTGGTTCATAAAATAAAGGTATGTCTTTCAAATGACAGCATCTTAGATTTGATATGAGAATTGTGATATCTCTTCTTTGAACCTCCAAGACACTCTAGATAAGTTTGTTCTGTAACAATATTTTAGTCTGCCTATACTTGTGTAGTGTTATCTGTCAACTAGTCACTGCAAAGTCCCCAAGGGTCAAGAAAGCCTGATTCTCCTCTTTGTTTCTCAAAGGAAACACTAAACAGTGTGTTCTATTCAGTCATCCAAGCCTAACTCAAGCCTGCAGAAGGACATCAATAAAAAACTGCTTAAATTAAATTGGATTCCAAATCAGGATATCAATTATTTTTAGAATTTCTGATATTTTGCTATCAGCCTCATCGTTGTTTCCATCCCTTAGTTAATTTATTTTATTTTTAAAGATTTATTTTTATTGTTTTTGACAGAGAGAAAGAGAGAGAAAGAGAGAGAGACAGAGAGAAGGGGGAGGTCCCAGAGCAGTCTCCATAGCTGTGCTTCATTAGTTTTTAATATAGTTTCACTCCACAGGTAGGCGCAGGGTCGCACAGGGCAGGAACCAGCCAAGGGCCTCCCACTCATGAGAGGCATGCCCCTGTTGGGGGCCTCCTGCATGGGAAGCATGCCAGGTTCAGCATATGGGACTGCACAGATCGGTTGGGGATATGATCCTCGGACAGTGGGGCTGCAAGCCTAGTGCTCAACCCGGTGAGCCATCCCAGCATCCCCATCCCTTAATTTGACATGCATAAACACACACTTGTTTTCAGATTACTAACATTACACTTGATTCAAAGCATCTGTCAGATGAATTCCACAGGTAGTTGATTATATAAACTATTTCAAGAAAACATATTCCTGTAACTCCTGGGAATATTGAAAAGATAGGACCAGAACTCTTAGCACAAAGTTATATTGAGAGCACAGGACACTGTCCACAGACATAGTGATAATTAATTATGTAATTGCAGTAGATGCTTACTGTTTCTGAGTGATCTCAGTTTGCACTGTTCTTTCTACCTGTTAATGAAGCTTTAGTCCTTTCCTATTGACAGGTGGGACTTTGGATGGCCCTTACCTATGTGTTCAGTCTCCCAGGATCCCCAGGGGTCAGACATACTTTCTTTTTGAAGTAAAGGGCTCATCTCTTCCCAAAGCCTACCCTTTGCATAGAGGATACCTCAAGCCTTGGCAATAGCTAGGTAATTCTCTTGGTTTTCCCAGCTGATCTTTCTACCATCTTCTTTTCCACCACTTTTAGCCCTGTTATCCCACTGCTCAAGCCCTGATTTCATCTTTTCTTCTGGATTCTCAGATTATATGAAGTCATTGGCTTTCCTTTTTTTCCCAAAGCTACATATAGGTTGCTGAAGCCTCTCCAGGGTCACAAAAGGAAAGAAGAACTCAATTGCCCTCACCTATGACTGCTATTTTGTTTCTCTTTTCTGTGGTTCTTTTTGTGTTGATTGAGAGTTGCTTTTCATCCCTATTGTGCCACCTTTCCTCTAGGTTGATAGCCAACTGTGTCCCTGTCTTGTTGATCTTCTTGCCCTTGTGGGTTTTTTTTGTTTGTTTGTGTTTTTAAAGATTTATTTATTTATTTATTTAATTGTTTTTGACAGAGAGAGAGAGAGAGAGAGAGAGAGAGAGAGATACAGAGACAGAGAGAGAACTGAACTGGGGGAACTCCCCAGTTCAGCATATGGGTCCGCACGGGCCGGGGCTGGGATTTGATCCTTGGTCCCCGGCGCTGCAAAGTGAGTGCTTAACCAACTGAGCCATCCCGGCTTCCCCATGTGTGTTTTTAATAGTACAATCAGCCATCATGATATTATTCATTAGTGCTCTTTCTTCCCTGAGAACTCATCAAGGATTCAGGGTACTTTGAGTACTCTGAATATTATGTAAACGGAGTGTACTCTGAGTGTTAGGTAAATGGAAATACAGACATGTAATAGTCACCATAGGAATATGTGACTCCTCAGTCCCATTACCTTTTTCTATCATCTAGAAAGTACAATTCAAATTTCTTGGCCTCTGTCCAATGCCTATCAAAACTCTGACTCTTCCCATACTTCAAGCCCTACCTCTCAGAACAACTCACACACTGTCTCCTCTACCAAGGCTGCCAGTCAGAACAGACTTTTCACCATTATCTAAACTCACTATGTACTCAGGCATCTTGCAATCTTTGTTCCTGCTGTTTACCTGAGCCTGATATGTTCTTCCTTCCTTCCTTTTTCCTTCCAATTATTTTTTTGTGTGGCAAAGTACACACAAGATAAAATTTAGCATTTTAACCATTTCCAAGTGTAAAGTTTAGTGGTATTAAGTACATTCAAATTGTTGTGCAAATATCACGACCATTCATATGCATAACTATTTTACAAAATAAAAATGCTATACCCATTTAACAATAACTTTCCATTGCCCCTTCCACAGTCCTTGGCAACCACCATCTACTTTCTGTCGCTAAGATTTTTGATTTCTCAAAGTACCTCGTATAAATGGATTCATTCAGTATTTGTCTTTTATGACTGGCTTACTTCACTTACCACAATGTCCTCAATATTTATGTTGCATCATGTGTCAGAATTTCCTTTTTCTTTAAGGCTGAATAATAATCCATAGTACGCATTTACCATATTTTGTTCATCCAGTACTTGTTTATGGTCACATGGGTTGCCTCCACATTTTAGCTATTGTGAATAATGCTGCTATTAACATGGGGGTAAAAACATCTTTTTGAGATACTCCCTCTCATTTTTCACCCATTGAAATCCTACTCATTCATCCAAGCCTATCTCAAGTAGCACCTACTTCATGAAGTCTCTCAGTCTCTACCAGAAAATAATTGTCTCTTACTCTGCTCTTGTACAACTATTTTCTTGTATTTTTATGTCCACCTTTACTTTACTGTATCTTGAAAAAATATATATACTTAAACACTTAATTCCTCATAAAATTATAAGTTTTTGTGGTCAAAGACCCCATCTTTTTATCACAGTATTCCTCACATTACTTCCCACAATGCTTTGTAATGTTTACTAAATGGATGACTACATAAAGGCAGAGAATTCATTTGCAAGTATTGTAAAGGTAACTGGGTAGCCAAAAGGGTAGCCCAAAGGGTAAGTTGAAGACCTGGAAACTCTTTCAATTCTGAATTCTCTCAAGTTAACTAAGAAATCTTTTGCAAATCATTTGCAAAAGAAAGTACACTGGTCTTGGAATTAAAGAGACTTGGGTGTTTGTCTTGGTTCTGCCTTGCATGGGTCATGTTTTCTCTGGCTTAGTTTCCTCATAGTTGAGATGGGGAGGATGTTCTACGTAGATTAGTATTTCCAGAGGCCTCCCCCATGGGAAGCTTGTCCTGGTGAGAACCAAACTGGGGGCCACCCCCCAGTTCAGCATATGGGTCCACACAGGCCAGGGCCGGGATTCGATCCTCAGACCCCGGGGCTGTAAAGCAAGCACTTAACCTGCTGAACCATCCTGGCATCCCTTTTATTTGCTTTATAGTTTTCTTTAAATCAATCCAGGCTTAACATTAGTACCAACTTTAGCCTTATCCTAAATAAGGATATCTATGAAATTGTGCTTTCAGTGTGTTAGCAATAACTATATATTTTTCTAACACAAAATAAAATAAATGTTAATTATTATAGTAAAAAAAATCTGTGAACCATTAAAATAACTTCCTGTGCCAGTAGTGGCACATGGACCATGCTTCGGGAGGTATTGGCCTAGACTCTCCCTGAGGTCTCTTCCAGCTGTAACAGCTCTGTCTACTCAGGGGAAGTCATGTCCCCTCTCGCCATTTAGTGAAATGCATTAAATGAATCTTTAACTGGGAACAATTCAGCACTAGCCCCAGGGAATGGATTGTAACTTAATAAGCCTCCTAGCGTCTCTAATGCTTGGGATTCCACCCTCTTTATGCCTCCCCTCTGAGCAGTGCTGTTTGCACATTCTGCCTTTTCCACAGCCTCTGCTTTCCTGCAGGGCCCTGTCTATGTTTGCATGCCCAAATCTCCCCTCTGAGGGCTGTTTATGCTTGCACACTCGGCTTGTCTTGTGGACCTGTCTAGCTAAACTCCCCTTTGAGGGTTGTATATTTTGGCACAGTCTGCCTCTCTAAGGGATTCTTTTGTCCATTAACACCTCTTGTCTTGCAGTAATACCAAAGTCTTTGCTGCTCTTGCCTCAAGCAAATGAGTCCACACTATTCTATTAATGATTCTTCTGTGTATTTCCATTTATTTTCTGTACTTTCTACAATGAGCATGTACAAAGTTTATAATAAAAAACAAAAATTTTAGTTTTTAAAAATGTGAAGGGAACATGTGGTTGCAGATGATGTAATAAAGGCATTTTAACTTCATTCCCCTCTTCTAAAACCTATTGATTAAAAAAAAAAAGAAAAAAAGAAAAGAAAAGCAGTATTAGAAATAAGGCCCATTATCAATGAAAGAAGGAAACAACCACAAAACACCATAATTAGCACTGTAACTGGCATCCTCCCCAAGAGTTAGGCTTGTTTACTTGAGGTCGAATGAAGAGCCACAGTCTTGAAGGCTATTCTCATTAGCACTAAGAAATTCAAGGGCATATGTGAGATATCAGAGAAGTAGAGAATGTGTCTATTCAAGACTTAACTCCAGACCACAGAAAAGATTGAGTTGAATAAAAAAGCATGTTGACTTCCCACTTTTATTGTTTACCATGTGCACTTCTAGCCAGAAGACACTGGTGGGAATAAAGGGAGGGGTAAGCTCACTAGGTACTTACAGAAGAGTTTCTCCCTGGAATGCAGAGAACAGAGGAAGGAGCATACCTTCCAGAGCAAAGAAAATACAAACTTGTTGGAGTTTAGATCACCTTGATAAGCATACTACTTCAGAAAATAAATGGCCCTCATCAAAGGTGAGTAATAATCAGAAGAGGAGAAATAAAACTGTTATTATTTGCTGACAATATTATTACTATATAAAAATCCAAAAGAATCTACAAACTATTATAATTAAGTGAATTTAGGAAGATCATTGGATGTAAGGTCAACATACAAAAATCAATTTTATTACTATATACTAACAACAGCTACTTAGAAAATGAAACTTTATAAAAGATATATCAAAAATGAAATACCTAGGAATACCATATATCTAATGAAAATGGGTAAGACATCTACCCTAAAAACTATAAAACATTATTCAGAGAAACTGAAAAATCTAAATAAATAAAGAGACTCACCATATTCATAGAATGGAAGACTCACTGTTGTAAAAATGCTAATTTTCACAAACTTAAAAGTACAGATTTAACACAATCTCTATTAAAATTACAGCAGGTTATTATGCAGAAATCAGCAAGCTGGTTCTAAAATTTATATGGAAGTACAAAAGGCTAAAAATATCTAATGTAATCTTGAAGAAAAAAAACAAAGCAGGAAGAGAGGTGTACTACCATATGAAGACTGACTGTGATGCTATAGAGTAATTAAGACAGTGAGTTTTGGTATAAGAATAGACAAACAAATAAGATATAATACAGAGTCCAGAAGCAGATCCTCACATATACAAGAACCTGATTTATGGCAAAGGCAACATTGCAGAGCATTGGGGAAAGGATGATCTTTTTCAATAAATGGTGTTGAGACAATTGGATATCCATATGGAAAAATATTTATTGACCCTACCTTATATCATTTAATAAAATAATTCCAGATGGAGTGTAGAGCTAAATAGGAAAGGTAAAACAATAAAACTTATAGAGGAAACATAGGAGAACATCTTTGTGACAGTGGAGTATGAAAATATGTCTTAAACAAGACACGAAGAATGCTGATCATAAAGGGAAAATTACCATATTTTTCGCTCCATAATATGCACCTGACCTGCCTGGACCCGCTCTCCTTCCACGCAGTCCCTGCTTTCTGATCTGGCTGCAGGCTTCCCCATGGCATCATTAAGGTCCCCAACGTGCACTCTTCTTTGCAGTATTCGTTCCATAAGACGCAAACACTTTTCCCTCCATTTTTTTTTTTGGGGGGGGGGAAGGGAAGTGCGTCTTATGGACCAAAAAATACGGTAATAAGTTAGATACTGTTAAAGTTAAGAACTTGTGTTTACCAAAAGACACCATTAAAGGAGTGAAAAGGCAGGTGACTGAGTAGAAGCTATTCATAGTACATGTATCTGTCAAAGGATTCATATCCAGAATATATGAAGAAAAAGATAGACAACACAATAGAAAAATGAGAAAATAATTCAGACAGTCATCTCACAAAAGAGGCTATTAATTGGCCAATGAACATAGGCCAATGACAACTTCATTATTCATCAGGTCAATGTAAATCAAAACCACAATATATTCATGAGAATGGCTAAAATGGAAAAACATTAGTGTTGACAAGATTGTGGAGACACTGGAACTTTTGTAATACTGCTGGTGGGAATATAAATCTGTACAAACACACTGGCAGTATATAGCAAAGCTGAACATAAACATGTTTTTATGACCCTGCTACTACATTCCTAGATATATACTTAGTAGAAATGTGCACACATGTTCACCAAAAGACATCTAGATGTTCCTAGAAGTACTATGTATAATAGCTAAGGCATTGAAACTAAATGTCCTTCAGCAGAATGAACCTATAAATTGTGGTATATTCAAGTGGAATATAGCAATGAAACTAAGCAATCCACAACTACATCCAACAACATGGATGTTCCTCACAAGCATGATGTTGAATGAAAAAACCTGGACACAAAAAGTTAAATACCATAGAATTCCATTTATATAAAACTGGAAAAATTTTTCTATAATATTATTAGGAGTCAAGGTAGTGGTTACTACTAAGACAGTAAGAATGGGAAGGGTGCATATGAGAGGGTACTTCTGAATTGCTGATAATATTCTGATACTTAATCTAGGTACTGGTTACATGGATATATTTAGTTTGTGAAAATTCACTTACGGTATGTGTACATTTCTGTACCTATATAGATTGTTTCAATAAAAAGTTTAAAAAACTTTAGTTTCTAATATTTCACAAATGGGATATTTCACCAAAAAATACATATTCCGGGATTTTCTTGAAAACATTTCAAGATCTGTCCATGGTGGCTCATGCCCAGGAATCCAATGGAGCTAAGAAGAGCTTCCACCCTTCAGTGGGGATGTATTACTCCTTATTCATTTCTATTATTTTTTATTTATTTATTTATTTATTTATTTTTAATTGTTTTTTGACACAGAGAGAGAGAGAGAGAGATATACAGAGACAGAGAGAGAACTGAACGGGGGGAGCTCCCAGTTCAGCATATGGTTCCGCACGGGCCGGGGCCGGGATTCGATCCTCGGTCCCCGGCAATGCAAAGTGAGCGCTCAACCCACTGAGCCATCCCGGCTTCCCCTCATTTCTATTATTGATGCTTCCTGTCTAGCCCCTGTAGGCATGTCTAGTGATTCTTTAGCTCAAGTCTGAGTTCCCAGGATAAAGCTCACTCTTTGCCTTGTATACTCCCTTCCGTTCTGTCCACTCTTTCTCCCCACCGCCAATCTCCACTCCCATCTGATTGTACCTCAGTACATCTTTAGTCATCTCACCCTCTCTCATGTCTTGTACTGACACTTATCTGATTACATCTATCCTCACATCCCCCAAGCCCCACTCTCTGCTTACCCACATCTGCATTTCATTAATCCATCTACTCACTGATTCAACAAACATTTACTGAATACCTATTATGTACTGTACCAGACTCTATTCAAGGTCAGGTGAATTGAGGGACAGTTGCCCTGAGAGGCCCACCTTCTGAGAAAAGTAAAGACAACCTGTGAGAGTCATTATACAGAAAAAGAATTATATGTATCCTGGCAAATCTGATATTAATTCTGTCTGGGAAGGAGGGTGTAGGGGTGCTGGAGAGTCTTAGAGGAAGAAGTGGTTTGTGAGCTGAGCTTTGAAGAACTGGCAGTTATTTGGGTACACAGAGAGTAAAGAAGGTAATTCCAGATAAGGGCTGGATTCTGATTTGAAAGAGAGTAAATATGAATACTTTAGTATAGCTGGGTATACTGAAGAGGAGCAGTGGGAAGTAAGGTTGGAAAATTAAGCTGCGGTCAGACCACAGAGGGTCATGGATGCCTCACTATGGACTTCATTTTATACATAGTGCAGACTATTAAAAGGGTTTGAAAAATGGAGAGCGAGGTTGGGGTTATAAAGAATCTATTTCATAAATGCTCACCTTTCCCACTGTCTCTAAATCCCTTGGCCTCCTCCTTAAGCTCTACCTATCATTAATGCCAATTGCATCCCCAAATCGCCTTGACAAATCTCTTCTCCCAACCATGCCAGCAATCCTAGGTACTGGGAATGATGTTCACTAGCTACTTCTTTCTCTCTAATTCCTTTGCTGGTGAGCCTGCAATCTCCTTAAAGCCTGACTGCATGTGCTACTTTCTTCTCCCAACTATATTTTTTTGGGACAAAGAGCAGGTGGAGGAAGGGGCAGTGCCACATAGGACTTGTCTCTGCCCCAAGATGCACCTCACAAATAAATGACCCTGGGCCCTGCTCCTCCCCTTGGAGTCTACTGATGAGCCCTGAGTAGCCTGAGAGCAAAGCCTAGTAATGGCTCTACCTTCCTCTTTGCCTCTCAGGCCTTTTCTTTTCTTCTGAGTATGTTTTCTTGGTTCACCTTAGGAGGACTCTGACTCCCTGAGACTTCACTCCTACTAGAACTCATTCACAAGTGAACAGCCAATTACAGTGTGTGAGACACTTGATTCCATTGGAGCCTAACAGACATCCTTCTAGAGAGCCCAGAAAGGCAGCGATTGGGTCTTCTGACTTCAAATTTACCAATCTTTTCTTGTATGTAATAGACACTCAAAATATTTGTAGTGTGAACAAATGATTCAATGTACATACCAATCTCTCTTGAGGATGTTTTTTATTTTCTTCTACTTTTCTATTTGATATTTGAGTGGCTTGATATGGAACATTTAATTTTAAGATAATCTTCCCAGTTCCAACTATCACATAAGTGGTTCCTGGGGCCTAGCTTAATTAAAAACTTAAAAAAAAAGATACATGTATTCCTCAAAAGGTTACACATAGAATTATCATAAGACCCAGCAATTCCACTTCTAGGTATGTACCTAGGAAAAATAAAAACATATGTGCACACAAAAACTTGTACATGAAAGTTTGTAATGGTCAAAAAATAGACACAACTCGAATGTTCATCAACTGATGGGAGGATACATAAAATGTGGTATATCCATGTAATGAAATACTATTTAGCAATAAAAAGAAATAAGGTACAAATACATGTTATAACATGGATGAACCTTGAAAACATGTTAAGTGAAAGAAGCAATGAACAAAAAAAGACCATATAATATATGAATCAATTTATATGAAATGTCTAGAGTAAGTAATTCTATAGAGACAGAAAGCAGATTAGTGGATAAATCTAAAAGGGTTAAAAGGGTTGGTTGGAGGTAAACAGGAGTGACTGCTAATGATTAAGGGTTTTTTTTTTCAGGTGAGGAAAATATTTGAAAAGTGACTGTGGTGATGGTTGCACAATTCTGTAAAGATACTAAAAACCACTGAATGGAATACTTTAAAATAAGTGGCATATAAATTATATCTTCGTAAAGCTGTTATTAAAAAGGTATGTGTTCATTAAGCAAAACTTTAAAAATATAGAAATATTAAAAAACAAACAAAACCACATTACTCATTATTCTACCACCCAGAGGTAACTGCTGTTGACATTTTTGCTACACTCCCTTTTATCCTTTTTCTGTGTACACACACACACACACACACACACACACACACCACACCTGGGTCATTTGATATACCGTATTTTTTGCTCCATAAGACGCACTTTTTACCCCCCCCCCCCAAAAGTGGAGGGAAAAGTGTGTGCGTCTTATGGAGCGAATACTGCAAAAAAGAGTGCACGCTGGGGACCGAGGCCTTGGGGAAGCCTGCAGCCAGATCAGAAAGCAGGGACTGCGTGGAAGGAGAGTGGGTCCAGGCAGGTCGGGTGCGTCTTATGGAGTGAAAAATACGTTATTCAGGTTGGTAGCCTACACGTTTGGCTTAATAGTGATCACAGGTACTTCCCACAGACCTAACAGCAGGGCTTCCAGGGTCAGAAAGGATTCCTTCCTTAACCTCTCTAAGCCTTTCTTTCCTTAACTGTGAAGTGGAAATGATACCTATCTTCCATGGATGCCAGGAGGATTAACTGTAAAGTTCTATAAATACTGTTTTTCCTCATTGACTCCTCAGGGTGTTTCTCTCAATCGCAAGGCAGTCTGCACTCATCAGGAGTCAGCTTAGACTAGAACACAGCTGCTGCCATTGTCTCCACTTCAGTTAAACTCAAGTGCTCCCTCTTTTGGGGAGCGGGCAGCTCCGTGGTGGTGGAGAGCACAGGTTCTGCCCAAACTGTCTGGGACGAATCGTGAGCAAGTTCTTCTATGACTCAGTTTTCTCCTCTGTAAATACGTATAACAGCAGTACTAAATTCATAGAGCATTCTGAGGATAAACTGTGGTAATATCTGTACAGTACCTGGCACATTATTAACTATTATTATAATACTCTCTCCCAAGTAGTCATCTACATTCTTATTTTAAACTTTTAGTTGCCCGAGCATTTGGCAAATTTCAAACCTACAGAATAGTATCTCTTTTCTACAATCTGAGGCAGAATGTTACTAGCTCTAAACTCATAATGGTTGCTCATCCACACCCACTAGCCCACAGCAGAAAACAATTTTTGTTTGGCAAATTGAGTAGTTAAGAATGTTGTTTCTATTAATTTTACTACCTACATACCTCCTGGAGATAGGGCAAGACAGTTTAGTTAAACCAAACTAAACAACACATTTTAGGGGCTTATAAATGAGTACTTATTTGCAGTTGTTCTAAATCATCCCAGCCAGACGGGCATGTTTTAAATATTTCCAAAGAAGAGATTTCACAAGCTCTCTTAGTAACCTGTCTTAATGCTTCCAATCCACATCGGAAGCTTTCTAAAAATCGAATGTCTGCAGCAACTCAACACTTTATTATCCAAACTGGGACATTTAAAAAAGTATTCCTAATTACCACAGGGACAAAATGAGGACAATTCTGGGCAAACTGCTGAGACATATAGTCACTCCACTAATGGCAATCTTTCCTGTTATGAGTGCTGCTGGGTGTTTCATGGAGAACAACTGGTTCTCATGGTCTAAGTGACAACCTTACATAATTAAGCTTTTACTTTGTCAGTTTGTGGAATGGAAACAAAAGAAGCAGAAGTCCAAAACTTGAAGGCAAACAAAGAATTTTTTTCTCCATACCCTCTTCCTACCTGATGGTGCTAACAATAATAACAGTGATGCAAGTATTATTTCATTTACTTGTCACAAAAACTCATACTCTCACCCTCATTATCATACTCTTTATTTTGTGGATGAAAAAAATATGTCACAAAGAAAGAAAGAGTCTTGCCTTAGGGTATGTAGTCAGGACCTGCCTCTAGCAGGAGTCTGGAGGCTGGGCTTTTAACCAAGACACTCAGCAGCAGGCCTGCAAGACTCTAGAGCAGGGGTGGTGAATCTGTGGCACGCGTGCCCAAAGTGGCATGTGGAGCAATTATTTCGGCACGTGGAGCTGTGAATACCATTTAAAAAATTATTGTTTATGCTCTTATAGACATAAAAATAATCAGTACCTCTATCTCACTCGATGGGTTGGCACGTGAGTCGAGTGAGTATACTCTTATTTCATAAACTTTGGCACTCAATCGCCAAAAGGTTTGCCACCCCTGCTAGTGGTTCAGAACCTTTTACTTCAGTGCCTTGCCCTGACAGGCTATACCAGGCCAAAGGATGGATTCAGTTCTCTGCTTCCTGAGGTGGGATACAGAAGGGTTTGAGCTAGAGGCTCTCCAATGGAAAGGGGCTGACTTAGTCCCTATGGCTCCAGAGAGAAGAGAAAAAATGGGCGAGAATTATAGAAAGTCAAATTCAGCCCAATAAGAGACATTTCCCCCTATTACAATCACCTTATATTAGACTTAGCTGCCCAAGGAAGTAGTGGGTTCTGTGTGACAAATGTACTCAAACAGGGGTAGATGGTTTGCTTCTAAGGGTGGTCACAAGGGACTCTACTGCTCAAAAGCATCTTTTGAGGAGTTAATGAAATGCAGATTGCTCATGTCTCCAAGATGCTAATCCCAGGAATCTGCATTTTTAAAGATTTTTTAATTAAAATATTGCTAACATATAATATTATACTACTTTCAGGTGTACACCATAGTTATTCAACATTTATATACTTAAAGTAGTGATCTCCGTGATAAGCCCAGCAACCATCTGATACTGTACTACTCTATCACAGTATTACTGACTATATTCCTTATTCTGTACATTACATCCCCATGACTTACGTGTTTGATATTTGAACCTCTTAATCCTCTTCACTGGGGCTCCTTTGTTAGTTTTCCAATTACAGTTGATATTTAATGTTATTGTATATTAATTTCAGATGTACAGGTAATGGTTAGACATTTATATAATTTAAGAAGTGATTTGCCTTGACTAGTCTAGTACCCACCTGGCACTACACATAGGTTTTACCTTATTATTGACTATATTTCCTATACTTTGCATCCTCATGACTATTTTGCAACTACCTATTTGTACTTCTAATCCAGTCACCTTTCTCACTCCCCCAACACCCCTCCCATCTGGCAACCATCAAAATGTCCTCTGCATCTATGAGTTCGTTGTTGTTTTGCTCTTTAGAGGAACCTGCATTTTTAACAAGTTTCCTCACCAATCTGACACAGGTAGCCCAAGCACCACTGCTGGAGAGGGAGTCCTGCTTGCTGTGTGAGAGGAGATGAGGTGGGAGGCAGGTGGAAGGGATAGAGAGGAGGGCTGACACGTCCCTTCTGAGCTGAACCAGATGGTCTGTGTGAACTTTACTCCTTTAGTCTCTCTAATATTAATCTTCTTTTTGGATGTTTATTCCTTGGTTTCCTGACAGAGAATGCTTGAGTGACATATGAGGTGAGAGATCTGGGGTGTAATAATACCATGTCATGGAAACACTCATAAAGCCATGACCCCATGGCATATGAATTCTACGTGGGGTTTGCACAGGTATTAAATGTTCTGTGGTTGGCTTTTGGAAGCCTGCTCTATCCTGACACCAGGATTTCTAAGCTGGCCTGGAGGGAAGCAAGCCTGAAGCTTCCTGGTGTTTGGAGCAGATGGGGAAAGAGTCTGAAATATTCCCTGTCATCACCTCCAGCTGACAGACCACAGGCAAAGGAGGCAACAGGGAAAAGTCAGACCAGTGGATCTGGGAGAAAAGAGAAGTCAATGGTGATGCCTTTTGAATATTTCCATCTTTGTTTTCTTATCCAAGTGGATGGTGTGTGTGTGTGTGCGCGCGCGCATGAGTGTGTGTGTGTGTGTGTGTGTGTGTACCAAATTGTGTAGCACTTGTCTCTGGCTGGAGACAGTCATAAATCAGGGGCTACAAAACCACCACCAGCCACCTCCTGCAGGCCCTGTTGAAGAAACAGGCTTCTCGAGCACAGCTGAGCCGCAGGATCCCCAGTACTGTGGCCCCACAGTGAGGAATGGAAATCACACATGTGGGATCTGGTATGCCAGATGTGCAACGGGCTAACACAGAAAACACCCTGCTGGGAAGACCACATCACTCTCAAAAAACATTAGTGGAAGATTCAAAGATTTTTGTAACCTTAGTCACCACAGCGCTTTTATCAGACTTGGGTAGCAGACTTGGTTCTCTGTCCTGGGGTGGTTAGAGGGATGCAGAAGGATGGTGATCCCACTGAGGCAGTGACAGTGGAGATCTAGAAGCTAAACGAGTCCTGCCTGGAGTCTGGGGTTTGGAGTCAATGCTGGCACTTATCAGGTGTGTGAATCGG
The DNA here is from genome assembly GCA_004027555.1 of Craseonycteris thonglongyai. NCBI lineage: Eukaryota > Metazoa > Chordata > Mammalia > Chiroptera > Craseonycteridae > Craseonycteris > Craseonycteris thonglongyai. Next base: position 17,228 of record PVKE010002203.1, read on the forward strand.
AGCAGGTTACTTTAACTCTATGGCCTTTAGTTTTGTAACCTCTAAAAAAAAAAAAAGTAGTGACAGCCATATCCACTCAAGGGGCTGTTGTGCAGATTAAATGACGTCTGTGAAAAAACACAGAGTCTCTAGCGCAAGGTATGGCACTTAGCAGCACCATGGCAGAAAGGGGGAGATGAGCTCAGTTGCTCCAGGGAAATGCCTTCTGACTCAGTCAAGCCCCAGAAGGCGTGTGGGTATAAGGCAGTTGCCTGACTGTCCAGTATGACTGCCCATTCCTGAGGCTGCTGCAGGAAGTGCAGCCTTCTTATCCGCTCCACAACCTGACCCTGGTTGGCTTCTCTTTCCCTTAGAACCCAACAGCTCCCTAGAGATTCTCCCATAAATGTGTCCTTTTGGAGCTCTGGGACTTTCCCTCTCCACCCCCTGCAGTGTAGCCACATCAGGATGCATTTCTGGAGAGCAGTCGTGACAAGGAACTTGAAGATTAAAGAGAGTCATTCAAGGTTTCTAGCCAGCTAAGAAAGAATTCCTGGCAATCAGAGCTTCCATACCCATTGTTTGTGAGTTCTAATTTACAAATAGGTTTCTCTTGGGGGTGATAAAAACATCCTAAAATGCGAGAGTGGTGATCGCTGCACAACTCTGTGAATATATGAAAAACCACTGAATTGTATACTTTTAAATTGGTTAATTTTATGGTATGAGTTATATCTCAATAAAGCTATAATAAATAAAACAGGTTACACTACTTTGCTTTCTATTCTTCTGTCCTTCTCTAGTTTTAATTGCATATACACTATAATTTAATTATAAATTTAAATTATAAAATATAAATTTTATTAAACTGTAAAAAGCCATAACATGTCCTAGAGCATTATAAATCAAGATTAACTACCACCGCTATGGTAAATGTATGTTCCTTCTCCTTTCTTTCTTTCTGCTCCTCAGGTACTATTGAACCTGTCAAAACCCAACTCATCTTTCCAGGTCCCTCCCGAGAAGCCTTTCCTAGTCGGCACCGACAGGTCTCTCTAACCATTAGCAAGCCCCGGCTCCAGGGTGCAGAGATGAGGAGGTGAAGGGGGATATTAACAGGACTACTCCTGGGGACACTTCCATCCAGAAGTCTCTCTCATTCACCTCTTTCAGGACAGCTCCTCAATCTCTGACTGAAAGCAGGACTGACACCCAGAAGACCTTGCCTCCTGGACCCTCCTAGTCCACTGACTCTCAGTGACTGTCTGCTTCACCTCCTTTACTGATTCTCTTAACTTTTTCACGTAGGGCAGAGCCATCAGTCACTGCAGAAGCAGCCCTTTGTGCGACACTGTGGCCACAGATGAGGGGCCCAGGGTTGGACAACTAAGATAAATCAACTAGAGTTTTCTCTTTCAACCTGCACCTTGCATCTTCTTATTCTTAAGTCCAAGGCTTGAAATAATATATCATGTCTAATTTAAAAAATACTGTTCCTTCCCAGATTCTATTTTTCAGCTGTATAGTGTTAATTATTATATGTTTAAAATTCTTAGTACTTGTACAGTGTAAAATCTCAAGTATAATAAACCTAGTGAAATATGCTTGTTGTGGCCTCACTGAGTGAGGGCAGTGGGCTGCACAACTTTCTTTTTAAAATATAATTCAGGCAAATAGAAGCTTTAAATTATACTAGTGCGATGGAAGATTTATTATCTAAACTTGGAAAAGTCAGGAAATTCCAGAGTCGGATTCCAGGAGAGATATTTCTAGAAAAGAAAGTAGAAAAGACCTAATACATGTCAGTGCTTGGTCCAATTGTTGCCTGGTACAATAATCCTGTGGATTAAGCATGGGGATCATATTGCATAGACTCTAGTTAGCCCTGTACCTCACATGAAGGAGACCCATACTTAATGAATGATGTTGAGTGGGTTTCAAAGGAGCAAAATAATTTTACATTTTTACAAAGCACTTATCCTGAGGCAACTGACCAATAAAACTACATTATCTCTGTTACAAGAGGAGAAATTGAGGAACAGAAAAATGAAGTAACTGACTCATGTCTCCTAATATGTCCACAGTAGATCTAGGACTAAATTCAAGATTTATCTACTCCAGAGACTGGGCTTTAATTTTAAAGTTACAAAGTTTATGGACTACTGGACTGCTCATTTATTTCATGAGACAAAGAAACAGTGAGCGGAACTGAGGGCATTCAATGATGCCTCCAAAACAAAGTTCCATACAGATCTCACACAAAATAACTGCTAAGCAATGTAGGGTCTTTAGGCACAGCCAGATTAATTTTAGGCACTGGCAGTTGGGTCAGGCGTATTTTCATAGCTATTCATCTTTGGAGGATTTTTCTCTATTTACATAGGACTCCATATCCTGGAGTTCTAATCCAGAGGAAGAGGATTCCTCTATTTCTTTTTTTGTTCTTATCTGGCCTTACCTCTAATTTCAAAATAAAGCTGTTTTCCAAATACAGTTAGCACCCTTCCATTGAGGCGAGATGCTATAGTTGATGATTTATTTTTTGTCTGGAGATAGCATCTGCATGTTCCAGGGGCCAGTTTTGTTTTTATGAACGTGTAACCATATTCAATGTGCATCTTTTTGCTTTGGCTACTGCTCTAATTTTCTCTTCTTTCTATCTGATCAACACATGTTCATGTGCATTAGGGATGACTAGGATCAGGTTTCTTCCTTCGAAAGGTACTTTGTTAACTCTTGTAACTGTCATTTGCATCCTGCCAACTGCATTCTCCCCAGCTCTTCACTTTTCTATTTTCTTGAGAGGAAATTCACCTTCCATGACTAATGCAGTCCGTAAGCAGCCTTCATGCTGATTCCATAGATTTTAATTTCCTAACATTTCCCTTTAGACTCTTCCTAACATCCTTTTTAAAAAGAAAATCCCTGTCTTAGAGTTAGTCAGAGACTCCACACGGCCTCTTGTGTGAACTCGCCACAGGGAGCCCAGATGCCTCTCAGGTGGTACATAGCCACGCTCAGACAAGGCCCATGCAGACGAAGTAAAGCACAGGGTTCCAAGAATTCAGTTCTACCAACATGTATCAGGGACCAACTGTGTGCTGAGTACCCCACTAGGGCTGGCAGGCAAGACAGAGATAAATGAGTAAGGTCTCTGACCTCAAAGAGCCCTCAGGTCTACGCAAGGCTAAAATACACAGAAAACAGCATGTAGTGGAAAGGGCATTCACTTTGGGGCAACATAGATGCATGATCTTGGGCTCCTTACTTAACCTTATTTTCCTCATTTGTAAAAGGAGATGATAACTTTCTCATGGGAGTTCTTGTGAGGACTTCTTAGTGCATGTAGTATATACCAGGCATTCAATAAATAGTGATTAATTATTTGGTGTTATTGCTTACTAATATAACATCAACATTTACTATTAAGCCCTGAGAATCAATAATACAAAATCTGAAACTCACCTCTATTATAGAAAAGCCTTCAGAGATGCCTCAGTTCAGAGGAGAAACTGTTCTAGCTCGTTGGTGAGCCGGACACGTGGGCCAGCATATAGAACATCACTCCACCCCTAAGAAAAGGACCCATTTTTACCACGAGGCTATGCAAAAGGACTCTTTGGAAAGCCCTCTCTGGGAAAGGTTTATTGCTCAGGCCCACAATGAAGAGGAGGACGTTGAGTTTGCTGTCCTCATTCTAAAATTGTAGTTAAATAGGGTGAGAGCAAATCTCCAGCGTGGCTCCTGCTCTTTGGAACACATGATGGAAGCCACCAGCAGCTCTGCACTGCTCGGTGCCTCACTACCTCTTCCCTTTACTTTCTTCCACAAAGGTTATGGGTCACATAGGTCACGGCTGACACTTAAAAAATACAGAACCTTTTAACTGCTAAGGAGACGAGGCTTGTCACAGGACATGCTACCCATGTAGATGGGGAGCTGAGATTAAAAACCACCAGTGCTATTAAGCAGCCCCTAGAAATGGCCTCTGATTTAATTAGTCCCAATGAAGCAAACCTAATGAGATTATTACTATATTTCTTTTTTTATACAGCTTTATTGAGATTTAGTTCACATACCATACAATTAATCAATTAATATGTACAATTCAATGGCTTTTAGTATATTCACAGAGTTGTGCATCCATCACCACAGTCAATTTTAGACCATGTAATGCAGAACTAACTGTATACCTAGAACCTATGTAATTTCTACCAACCAAAGTCACCCCAATAAATTTAACATTTTAAAACATGATTTTCTTACCCTAAAAAGAAACTTTGCACTCCTCAGTCATCACCCTCCAACTCCTCTCCTCTCCCATCTCCACTTCAGGAAACCACTACTCTATGTTCTGCTTCTATAGATTGACCTGTTCTGGATATGTCATATAAGTGGAGTTATACAGTATATAGTCCCCTGTGACTGGCTTCTTTCACTTAGCACTACTACATTTCTTGAAGACAGAGATATCTTCAATGTTTGTAAAAACAAAACTTGCTATTAAATAAAGCAGAGTACAACCAAACTGGATTACTGCAGTACTTACTATAAAAACATTAGGTAGATGCACATATGTTAATAGTGGCCTCCAATATATGCATACAAATATAAAATCTAGAAGAATACACATTACAATGATAAAAGTGGAGACCTAGAGACCTCCAAGGAAGGGGAAAGAGGAATAAAACTATGGATGCAATACAAAGAAGGCTCTCTTTATTTTGGAATATATCAATTTTTTAAAGAATAATTTATTCATGCATTACTTTAAAATAAAAAAAAAATAATTAAAAAGAGAACATTAGACTTCTGGTTTCCAATCCTTCACTTAAAAAGTTTGGAAGTAGCCACTCCATCCTAAAAATACGTGAAAAGCTGAACAGACTTGAAAAATCAACAACTGTTTTTGGATCCATAAGAGAGGGAAGGACACAGTACAAACCACTGGCCCCAACATGGGAGAGGCAGCCAAGTGAGTATAGGTCATCAGCAGTGACAGGGGCAGAGACTTGGGAGCATAAACTGCCATGAGAACCAGTGCCTGTAGGTAAACCTCAACTGTAATAGACTCTGAGAATTAAACCCAGAGGGACCCAGTCATGGGGGAACCCCCATAATTTATTTCAAGGAGCTGAATCAGGCCACAGTAGATATTAGAGAAAGACCCCCTTGAGCTTCTGGTAAGGGGTGGGGAGAAGGAGCCATTTTCCTTTAAACAAGGTCTGCCCTGAGAGGAAACTAGTTAAGCAGAGCCTGACCTGCTGGGGTTTTATCCGTGCCTGACTGACCTGAAGAAGGGAAGCACCTTCCAGCTCACTCTTGCCATCCTGTCCCACCGGAGGGGAGGAGAAAAACAACTGAGAAACGTTTGTGAAGGTCACAGTCTGGAGACACAGGCTCACTGAAAGACAGGCTGTAGAACACTTCCCCTCCCCCTGCACTGCGCCATCACATCACTAAAGGCCTGTTTATAGCAGTTCCTTTCAGTCAGTACCCCAAGTCCAAGTAGCAAGAAAAAATTACAAGGCATACCCAAACCGAAAAACCAAAACCAAACACACATTTGAAGAGAGAGAGCAAGCATCAGAACCAGACATGGCAGGAATGTGGGAATGAGCAGACTGACAATTTAAAACACCTACATATACTGAGGGCTCTAATGGATAAAGTACACCGCATGCAAGAGCAGACAGACAATGTGAAGTAAATGGTGAGATGGAAATCCTATGGAACCAAAAAGAAATACTAAAGCTAAAGTAAACGAACAGAAATGAAAACTGCTTTAGATAGGTTTATTAGTAGACTGGATACAGTTGAGGAAAACATCTCTGAGCTAAAGGATATATCAATAGAATCCTTAGTAACTAAAAAGCAAAGAGAACAAAGATTGAAAAGAAGAATGTCAGAAATGAGAGAGAGAGAAGTACATACCCACACCCCACCCGAATCTTTAAATCTCTATAGCTTTCAAATTTAAGACAGGCTACTTAATCTTTCCTTGTCATTTTTAATTGTATATTTGAGCTAAATTTATCTGACAGGCAAGAGGTTATTTTAGTAAATAATTATTCACAAGAATTTGCTAATCCTGTGTAAGCCTTCGTTAGTATTTTCATATGCTGATATTTATAATCTATGTGTTTACCTAAAAAATGAAAATGACTTGAGTTTCTAAGTGGAATGAAATACTTGCTTCACTTTTTAGTGGAAGAAATATATGTGAAAATAAAAAGTGAGTTCAGAATAATTTGAATATCATATACTAAACTACAAAGTGACCAACTTATATCACAGATAAAACCTAGCGTAGGTAAAAGTAATCAAAGGTATCATAGAAGAACACAAATCACCAGGGAAACAATAACAATTCTGATATATGAGAAGGTGGATTACATTTACCCAAGGGGAATAGTGTAGGTTGGGAGGAGGGGAGAAGGGTGAGTCTTTGAAGACCACTCACTCACAGAACGAAGTCAACTGAAGACCACAGAGAAATAAAAAAGCAACTCAGTTTGGTTTAATATTTTGTTTCGTGAGAAACAGAAAATGTTTTACTCATCTGCTTTTTCAATTATGAACAGGAAACATAAAACTTTAGTCAATAAATACACCAAAAATTGTAATAAAAAAGACTCCAGGCCTATGTTACAGCCAGTGAAAGAGGAAAAGGAGAAGTAGAGAGGGAGGGCCTCGCAGGGGAGAGGAAAAGGGGTGCTCAGCGGGGTCCCAGCCACCTCTGCATCTGTCACGGTCAGAACTCCTTCTCACAGAGTGCCCCCTCCTTATGACTATCCCACTTCTTAGTCTCCTTGCTGCCTACATTTCTAGAACACTCCCTTAGCTTTCTTTTTCTCTCCCTACTCCATGCTCTCCCCACCCCACCCCCCAGACCCCACTACCACCTTGAGAAAACTCGAGATGATTATCAGTGACCCCTTCTTTAATGAAGCCCTTACTCTTTAGTCTTTCTACCAAACTTTCAACTGCTAATTAGCCCTCCTTTCTTTATTCTTTTTTTAATTACAAAAGTAATATATATTCACATGGTTAAAATAACAGTAAAAGGCTTATAATGAAGAGCGCTATCTTTCTCACCAAACATTACTATTTTTTTTTTTTAAGATTTATTTTATTGTTTTTTGACAGAGAGAGACAGACAGAGAGAAGGGGGAGGGCCCAGAGCAGTCTTCATAGTTGACAACATTGATTTTCCATATAGTTTCACTCCACAGGTGGGCATGGGGCTGTGCAGGGCAGGAACTGGGCCAGGAGCCTCCCACATAGGCCCTGGCAAGAACTGAAATGGGGGCACAGACCAGTTCAGCATATGGGTCCACCTGTGCCAGGACCAGGATTCGATCCTCAGGCTCCGGGGCTGCATAGTGAGCGCTTAACTTGCTGAGCCATCCCAGCTTTCCCCATATTACTGTTTCTTAATTATCAGGAAATTATCTGATTTTCTGGTATGAAGGATGAGGATTTATTTAGTTCTCTAAAAGCCCTGACCCTGTATTCCTTCCTTTGCTTCTCCCAATAGGATTAATTATATTCGTGCTTCCTCTACTGTTCAAACAAAATATTTCAACCCATACCAAGTTCTTTTGTTAGCAGCCACACACAGCTACCTATTGATACCCCACTCAGAAAGGAAACCAGCTACTGTCTTTATCATTTCACGGTCTTCATCAGTATGATTTTTCTATTCCAGGAAGCTCTTCACCAGGAAGATACAACTTGAAAATAAATGAATTGTTTCAGTAATTTCCTGAAAATGCATTCAAAGAAACATCAACCTGCTCAAGGTTTCTACAGATAATATCAAATGACTGTTTACTGTCCTAGACTCTTTGAACTGTTAAAATTAATGACAGTTTAACCCAGACAAGGATTGGGAGGGCCTGTAGGAGGAGCTCTCACACTCTCTATACTGGTCACAAAACCTACCAGAAGAACTCGGGTTGTAGCAGCACGCATCCCCCTCCCCACTTCCTCTTCCTGGCTATGAAAGAACTTCTAGTCTTGCATGTGGCTCTCCATGGCTGCACATACCAGATTGCAATCCTTTCTTTTTTATCAAAAGAATCCTTTTTGCTGAAGGAATAAATACTTGGCTGACTTTCTGTGGTAAAACAAAACAAACCCCCTTACTCTTGCTTTGCCAATCTTAAATTATGATGTCATGATACCCAATCCTAATCAAGCTCACGCATTGAGAGACCTACATTAAACCAGACCTTAAAAAAGCCTCATAAATATCCTGACTTTGTCCTTGTCCTTCCGAGATGCTACTAAGACTTTGTAAAGGTATTTTCTCTCTTACCACAGTAAGCAATAAACTCAGGTTTGCCTTATCGACAGGTGAGTGTGGTGGTATTTTGGAGCTAAAATTCAACAGTTTTGGCAGTTCCACTGAGATTCAACAGAGATCTTTTCATTCTCAGGACCCAAGGCTCTCAAATAAAAAACAATGCTCCTCAGAGCTCCTCAGCCTCCCACCCGCCTCTCTCTGACATCAACACTGAAGCGCAGAGTCCTACATTGAAGCTGGCTCTGATTTATTTTTTATGTTATTTCCTTGAGCTGCTAAAATGCTGAGTTTATTTTGTGTCCCAGGATTAAGAAACCCATTTCAGGAATCCTTTGATTATATGCTCAGAGTGGAAAAGCTTTTATCCTGTGTGGAAATCTGCCTTATTAGTAAAAACATTACTCTGTTTCTGACTGCTCTTCCCATTTCTTATTGTGCATCTTTAAGATAAAAATTCCAAGGAGAGAGGACAACGACTCAGAGTCTGTTCCTCAAGCTGGCTCCAAGGATGAAGAATTTCAGGCAGTTTTGTCAGGGAGGAAAGTTTTCCTTGACCTTCTTAGCATCCCTGTCTGGGATCTGAAAGTTAAACTGATAAAGACTAGCAGTAGAAAAACAAATTTATTAATATGTTTTTACACGAATACTTACACTGGCACGGAAGCTTTCACAAAGAAATGAAGAGCCAAAGAAACGTTTAAGTCGTAGTATTTCTCTGCTAGGTTTGATGAAGAGTGACAGTCGTCAGGAAATCTGAGTGTGGCTTCCAGGGTGCTCTGTTAGTGGGGCAGTCACAGTGCAATAATAGATTCACGGAGCACCTGCACTCCGTGGGAGGAGTGTCTGGTCACCGTGTAAGGAGAGCAATGGGGTGGGAGACAGTGTGGTAGTTCAGAAAACAATGCACAGGCATACTTCCTGGGTTTTGGCTGAGTGAGTTTTCATTGATCTAAGTCCACGTGGGAGCAGATCTACTCCCAAGAAGAGTCGGCTCTCCTTTTCTCAACGGTCTGGTTTTCTGTAGCTGGGGGTTCCCTGGTAGGCAGCCCTTGGCTGGGCCTGACAGTGCGTCTTCCCGTGAGGCTGGGCAGACCTCTCACCCTGAAACAGCTTTCTGAGGAAAGGAAATGCCAGGGCCGAGGGGTGGCTGGCTTCCCTAACCCTGTTCTCAAGAGAAACAACCAAGGCCAGCAGGTTTTGTCAACCAAGTCATGGTATATTAGGATTAATAGAACCCCTTAAACCTGAAAGATGGAGATGGGAAAAAAATGACAAAGTACTGTTTGTCCAAAACTCACTCTTGTGTGACGAGCTGAGCAGAAAGAAAAGAAGATTTTAGGGTAAAATTCAAATGTGTGAAGATCCTATTTACATGAATTTGACAACCTGTTCTATAAAATCAATTAATGGCTTGTAAGCTGTCAGTCCCGAAATTTCCTATTATTTGAATGTTGCAAAAGAGGTGTTCAGTAAAACACTGAGAATAAGTTTTTTAATTACTTCAATTTAAAACTGAGGAACATGAGAAGAAAAAAGTAAAGCAAGCCTTAGACTCTAGAAAATCTTTCTACTTCACCACCACTTGCCTCCCACGTGTGAACCTCACCACCTGGAGAACTCCTCAGCCCATAACATTCAATGTGATGCCACCTCCCAGCTAGTTTCTCTCTGCTCATCCTC